>JAFVLL020010268.1:0-25864 GCA_021397915.2 Tor tambroides
GATGAAATTATCCTTTGAATACAATTAAGGAAGTAATAAAGGCTTTCATTGTCCTTGACAGATTGATGGTCTTAATCTTTGGGGCGAGAACATTACCTGCTCATACCAATGTGAGGTGAAATGTCCCCATATTGCCTGACATAAATATTACAGGTAAATAATGGTTTTGAAGTATCCGTGTAGCGCAGAGCTGATGCTTTAATTTGAATTGATGTGGAAAAAATGATACTAATTTACATGCTCGCAACCTAGTGTCACTGATTAATTACAACTTGTTTATCTCAAATTATCTACATTAATTAGACACATGACTATGCGGTGACCTGACAAATGGGGGCAGTGATATTAAAACATGTTTTTATGCCAGAAACCGTTCTCTTCCCAAAAGCACTTTCGGTTCTCGGGAAGATAATTAACAGCCGGAGAAGAGTTTCCATGCTTTATTAATGATTTATTTTGTGCAGATGACCATGCACCTTTTGTAGAGAAGCTCAGAGACGGGCCGGACTCGAAGCGAGAAGTAAATCCGAGCTGCTGTGAGTTAAATAGCATTTCGGGCTCTCTCAATAAATAATTCACTCTCCAGCGATCACACCAAATTTAATTAGCTCTTGTTATCCTGATATTATCAGGGCCTCCACGCTGGAGCATCTCTCTCTGCATCAGGGCGAGAGGACCTCTCGCTGCACACTGCCTCTGGGTCACGGGACAAGACGCACACACAGTCATGCAGCGGCACACGTGCAAACACACACCTCTGCTGATTTAGTGCGAAGCCAGTTAAAGATTATTAAGCAGAACAGGGAAAATGCACATTGCACAGAGGGCATTTACAATAGAGATTGCTCAAATTTCAATGGGGTCACGGAGTGTCTTTTGTGGTGCGCTGTGTAATTGGTGTAACTGAGATTTAGTTTGTGGAAGCGCAGCAGCAACACTTCTGTAACAAATGTGTGCTGAGGAAACATTGTTTTTTCCCAACCTCTGCCTCTAAATGATTTTCTATTGCTGTTTTTCTGTTAGTCTCAAAGGATAAAGGATGTTTTAGCTCTGTTTTCTGCCATTGATATTACAGATTGCCTGTAAGAGAAATAGATTTGAGAATCAGAATGTTGAAAATGTTCAGAGATTAGTTACTTGACATGTTTTTGAAGTGCTAATTTGATTCCTGTGGTAACTCGTAACGTGGCAGTTGTTTATCCTAACAATGAGATTCAGTTAAAAGCAAATGGAGAAATCTTCTGCAGCTCGCAAATCACATGTGTCTCCTCTTGAATTTCAAAAGTGTCTCCAGTGGCTCAGATAAGCGTGCAGTCAAAAATGTCATGAACTGAATCATTTACGTTTACAAAAATGAAACCGCATAATAAATTTGTAGCTCTATACTTATATTAGGTGTCAGTAAATAATAATTATGCAGAAGTTGCATATTTTTGTGCACAGAAATTTTCCACCGGTTTCACAGCAAGATCTTCAACTAAAGCAAAGTCTAAAAAAACAATAAAAACAAATTCATTAAAAAATAAAATAAATGATGATAATTTATTATTGTTGCTATTACATATTAAAACAATTTGTGTGTCTGTATATATTTATTTATTTAAATTTTGAAGAAATTCAATTTCTAAGGCCACTGCAATTATGTGTTGTGGTTTCAGATTTATTATTTAATATAAATATTTTTATTTATTTGTTTCTTAGCAGATTTAGAATAATTTAAGTATAAACTACCTCAATTCAAATTCAGGAATAGAAATTTCCCATGGTCTTATATCTTTATTTCTTTAATTTCCAGTTTTTTGTAATGGCAAGATAATTTGGAATTGAGCAGAACCTACATCAGAATATCACTTAAAGCTAACATCAAAACATCACAAGACGTTTACAGAGAAGTGATAATGTTTTGCACAATGTTTTAACCACTCTCAGTCGTGTATAATGTCATTGGCCACTGAACTGTCTGTGTGCTGGAGCTCTGAGCTCCAGTGGCATGGTGTGATTCGCCCAGGCTTAATTGCAGTGATTGTGAGAGCGTTGTAGCAGTATAATGTGGTGGTGTTCAGGGAAGCATAGAGCCGTAGAGCGATCAGTTTGAGGAGGTGACTGGTTGTGAGTCACACACACACACACACACACACACTCTTACACTTGTCAAAAGTGAGGATGGAACAGAGAAAGACAGCAGCCCTAGGAGTCTAAAAATTGGTCTAACCTCATGATAACTGGATTGTGAATTTTTAGGAGGATTTTCGGGCATATTCAGCAGTATTTACATTCCAGAAAGATATGATTCTGTTAAAGAAATAATGTGGGTTTAATACAAATTAAGCTCAATTAACAGTATTTGGGGCCAGTTTTTGGAACATTTAAATGCAAAAATGTGAAGCTTATATAATAATATATGATATTATGAATAAATATTATATAATAAATAATATAAAAATAATATATTATAATAAAATCACTTTTAAATTATTCTTGTGAATACTTGTTTTATTTGAACTATTAAGTTGTTCATTTTATTTATATAGTTGATAGTGTTGCATTGTCATTGCAACAAAATTTTAAAATTGAATTAAACTTTAGACTGAAAAGATTAAAAAAAGTTTTTTTTTTCCACACTAAAATCATGTTAGCACATTGTGGCTGTATACTTCAAATTATGTGGATTTTAATGTTTACAAATTGGCACCATTCACTTTTTCATAAGTTCCTCACTCTGTCTCAGATTTTTGTATTTTCTTATTCAAGAAAAGTAGGAACAAAATTAAATTTTGTGGTAATCCATGTCATTTTTCTAGGATTTTTAATAATATTTTTTTTTCCAATTTTTATATTGATAAATATAACATATTGAAAAATACTGTTTTCATTTTAATTGATGTTTTGGGATAAATGTTTACATTTATTGTTTTTAGTTTTTTTAATATGTCTATATAGTTGTTACTAATTTTTATTTCAGTTAAAAGAAAAAAAAAATAAGGTTAAATAAAATAAATAATAATAAATAATAATGTTAAATAATATTTATTTTATTATAGTTAACGTTTCTTTTATTTCAAGTAACAAACATTATTATTATTTTTTATGGTTTTAGTTTACTATAATAACTCTGATGTTATCAACATTGTCTTACACCATATGTCAAATGCTGTTGACTTTGAACCCTCACTAAGAGCCAATATACACAGTCATTACATTATATTACATCTCTTTCTGATTTTTCCCCTCACAACGTCAGCTCAGCTGAGAGCGGCCTGTCCCTTCCCCTAGTATCGGCAGCTTGACATTATCAGGAACCCTAAGTGTCTTACCAATCACTTCTGCATACCTCATCACTGCATTCCCTTACGTTTTCAGCAGCCATGTTAGTTTACCCCACTTCACCCCCCTCACACCTCAAATCTTGTTAGTCATTCTCCAAAAGCGTCAAAGACATCTTTATTGCGTCTGGGTTGGCAATGTTTTTTTTTTTTTCTTCTTCTTCCAGTGTGACAAGATAAAGGCGAGTCTGCACTTCAAACAGCTTCTGTTGGCTGCGCAGGAATAACAATCGGCGCTTCATTATTTATTTTTCGCCTCTGTTGTCTCTGGCAGTTATCTTAGCTATACGTCGTTATCCAACAACCCCCCCCCTCCCCGACAGTCCTCCTCCCGTTATTATTACGAATTCAAAAGAAATACTTTCTGAAGTGTAGCGAGCGCCTGGGGAGCTGATTAGCTATTTACAGATGCCACCCACAAAATCCCATGACCCTTGGAGTGGAGGCTGCTAGCAGACAAGCCAATTAGCAAAGAGAGAGGCTGCAGTCTGCTATTAATGCCATTATTCTCTCTATAATGTCGGCTATTGTTATTCTTTGTGTAACGGTGCGGTGGAAGCTGAGGGCACCTGCGTGAACCTGTTAATGGAGGTGCTGAGTGCCGGTGATGGGGCTGAGAGAAGGGCAGCCGTGAGTGGGGAAATCCCAGTTTAGTGGCACGTTGAGCAGGCCGCTGCTTTGGGATCCATTTCAGGCCCACAGCGTTAACAGGATATGATTAGTGACTGCTGGGAATCCACACTGTGGATGAGTGAAAACGCTGGGGCTGTATTGTGTGTATGTGTGGGCCTGACTGCTCCTGTGTTTTCCTGATTTTTATGTAAAAAAAAAGAAGAATGTAAGGTCCGTTCAGATGCTTTCTTGTATCTGGTGCTGTTTATTTTTTATGGAAATGTATGCTAGATAGTAAAACTGTTGTTGTACATTTAAAAACTTTTTTTTTTATATAAAACTTTTAGCTGTTCTGAAAATCTGTGTGAGCTGCTCAGTAAGAGCTGAATAAAACAAATTGGTTCTAATAAAATGCAATTCATTTTTGTTAATGACTTAAAATCATGACTGTTTTCAAACAGCCCCCCATGTCATGCATGGGCTGTTTTTTATTAAATTGATGATATAGATATTTCTAAATATTTTAAAGTCAATATATTGTTATCTATTATAAGTTAGGGTTCAGTAGGATTCATTTTAAATGCATTAAATAAATCAAAAGAGACAATAAAAAGTAAAATGTCCTGAAAAAAAAGTTTCACGTTTTCTGCAAAAAATATTGAGCAGCACAGTTGTTTTCCACATTAATAGAAGAAGAAGAAGAAGAAGAAGAAGAAATGTTTCTTGTGCATCAAATCAGTGCATTAAAATGATTTTTGAAGGATTATATGACACTGAAGATTGGAGTATTGGCTGCTGAAAATTCATCTTTGCCAACACAAATTACATTATTTACAGTATATTAAAATAGAAAATAATTATTTATTTATTTATTATTTGATCAGAAATATGGAAAAAACAGTAATATTGTGAAACATTATTAACATTTTAAATAATTATTTTCTATTCTACACACACACACACACGCATACATATACATATGTATGTGTGTATATATAATATAGCCTACATACATATGCATACATTTTTTAAAGTCTCATTTTTTCACCAATTATATATATTTTTTTTACAGACACCAAACTTCCAAACAGTAGTGTGCTGTGCATTATATTATATTATATTATATTGTATTGTATTGTATTGTATTGTATTGTATTATTTAGGGCTGGACGATATATTGCATGCGATTGTCATGCGCATCTCGTCAGTAAAGTCGCTTCAGTGATTAGCGGTAAATCTCTATCACCTGCTTTCAAATGGAGCAGCATTAACTACACAGGGGTGCGTTTCCCAAAAGCATCGTTAGCTAACTATGGTCGTTAGTTCCACTGAACTCTGTTGGTAACGACGGAACTTATATGGAACTATGCGACCATAGTTGTTTTTGGGAAACGCACCCCAGAGCCGTAGCTCACTGACAAGCTACACAATATCGTGTTCATTATCTAAGGCGATTAATCTGCGATAATGAACACGATATTGCGTAGCTTGTCAGTGATCTACGACGTTGGCCATTTCTCAAACGGAAGGCTGCATCCTCCGTAGGTCGCGTTTGTAGGCTGCATACCTCATCGACCCTGTTTTATTTCAGTTAACTGAGCATTATATTCGCGAGTCATAAGCATATTACAACAATTTACACATAACTAAGAATAATGGTCAAATTTATAACTGTTATTATTCTAAAATAAGATCTTCTTTATGATGGAGATTTACCGTTAATCACGGAACCGGCTTTACTGACGAGATGCGCATAATCATCGCGTTCGATATATCGCCCAGTCCATATTATATTATATTATATTATATTATATTATATTATATTATTATTTTGTATATATCAGTCTATAACTAGTGGCAACATGAAAATTTATAACTATGTTTAATTATGCAACATACTGTGGTTTGTTGGTGATATGATGGCCAGCAATGAGGCTGGCAACAATTACCACAGCAACAAGAGCTGCATTGATTTTACTGATGCCATTAACGCTGAAGCATTAATGACGAGGTGAAGTAGTACCAGGTGTAATTGATGGGACGCGTTCTTTGATAGCAAGTCATGAATTACATCACAGTGCTAAGATCAGAGTTCAAATGGCTAATTTAGCTTTTAATTGAAATCAGTGGAGTGTAGTCTACCCTGACAGCATTGAGCGCTCAGGGGCCCACAGGGCTGCCATTGAGTTTCCACACTTTATATCCTTAATCAGTTAAAGACGTCTCCCAGAATAGAATGCTGAAACTCTTTTATGAACCATATTTGGGTTTTATATTGTTTTTAAACCTAGATTTCCAGGCCAATTCAAATGTGGAAATTGCATGGGGTAAATCAAACATCAAGTGTATCTGGTAATCATCAAGTTTAACTGCAAGCAGGCAAAATATGTGATTGCTGAATGTGCATGAGTCTGTATGTATTGTGTCAGAGAAATGGTATAAATTTAGTGCGGATTAGAGATTGAGAGAGCGATGGCGGAAAAGAATAGAGGGCTATAGCTGCCTCTCGTCTCTATCGTTCAGTACCTGTCAGCCTGCGTTAGCGGTCGGAGCCTTCCAAGAAGGGCTCGCGTGAAACTGTCAGTGCATCCTCTCCACCTCCGCGTTCTGTCTATCCTCCTCCTCCTTCCTCCCCATCCGTCCCTCCCACCCTCATCTCTCTCTCTCTCTCTCTCCATCTCTGATGTGTTCTTACAGTGTAAGGCGCAGCCAGTGAGCGAAAGCCCAAGCACCCTCCCCAACACACACACATGCACACACACACACACACACACACACCCACACACACACACCCCCACCGCTTGTGTGAACGTAAACACACATACACCACAGACGCGTGTGGTTGACCGCACCGGGCTCTCGGCTATGTGTGAAGACACGCGCGGCACGCCAAAGAAGCAGCACTACTGAATCTGACGCTCGCTTTGTAGCAGGACCGCCAACCAGATCGCATCGAAAACCATCCTACTTTCTCTCTCTCTCTTTTTCCCCTCCCTCTCTTTTCAGTTGTAGTTGTGTTAACAGAGCTGGAGAAAAGGAAATACCCCCCCATCATCTCTCTCTCTCTCTCTCTCTCTCTCTCTCTCTCTCTCTCTCTCTCTTTCGGTCTGTCCTGTGGTGGGATAAACAGTGAAAAGATGAGCCTGTGATACAGCACCAGACCTGAGTGACCTGACAGCTCAAACTGTGAGTACACGAGTCTCTTACTTTCACTTCCACACCGGCACACACTCACGCCTACATGCAAACAGCATACAAACTCTTTAATTGTTATATTTGAATAAAAACAGGTGTATTTTTGCTTTTTAACCTTTGCTAAAACTCTTTATTCTGTGCGCTTGACATCAGATTGGTTGTTTAGATTCGCGCTGAATGATTGGTTTCATTTTGATGAAACAAATATCCTCCAGCAATCGCGGCGCTTCGTGAATTTAAGTGGCACTTAACGCGTCCAGAACTGCGTTTTCTCACATGCGTTATTCAAAAGTACACCTCGCTCTTTATTTATTCCTAAAACGGGGCACTTATCTTTCACGGTGTACCTCAGATTCTTGCTTTTATATGAGGAGGCAGGGAGTCAAAAATGAAAAGACATCATCTTAAAGACTGTCATCCATATCTTCATTTTAAATCAGATGGACAGTGTGTGTATGAAATGGTGCTGTTGTTTACTTCGAATACTTTAGATTCTTTTTTTGTACCTTTTGAAAAGTATGTCTTGTATCTTTTGTCTTTTTAAGGATTCTTTGTCACACATTTGTCTGGATTTAACAGCTAAATATAGAAAGGAATTTAAATAATAATAGATTGTTTTTTATTATATAATTCCTTTTGTGTAACTGCATTCTTTGTTTTTATCATTTGGGTGTGCAGTGACATGCATTAGCCTTTACTGTGTGTTGCAGTGTAGATTTTTTGTTTTGTTTTGTGTGTTGTTGAGTGCTGGATGAGAAGAAAGTGTGAGGTTTGCCTCCTCTTCGGATGACCGGCCAGAGAGTGAGAGAGAAAGAGATACAGACAGTGAGACAGAGAACAGCGTGTCACATTCGACTTGCTTGTGACGGTTTGCTCAAGCAGTGTAGCATAGCTGACAACTAAACCGAGAACACAGTGTTACCCTTAGCCTGTGAACAGCATGGAAACAAAATGAAGCCTTTTAGGAGTTTTTTGTTGTTGTTGTTGTAGGAGTACATATGAGCTTGATTTTATTTTTATTTTCCATATTTTTTCCATTGGAAAATAGTGAATGGTAGGCATACGCTAACCAATATATTTAGAGTGCATATATGCTGTATATGATATGATAGCATGTTATTTTATTTGTAGATGGTTTTTAAAATATCTTTTTTAAAATATAAAATGGAATGTAGAACTGTAAATGTATCGCTTCTGTATGTGACATCATAGGATAGACTGAAGAATAGTTTCTTATTGGCAGTTTACATACTGAGCTGTATTGGTAATAGCTAGTTACATTGCATTTCTCCACTACACACCTGAACTTTGCACTTGAATAGTTTAGCATATTGTATATTCATAGTCAATGTTAAAGCCATTTCTGTAATCCTGCACATAATTTTATAGTCTACACAGAGTTGTACACACAGACTTCAGGCACACATTCTAATCTTATTTAGTGTTGATTGTCTGTTGTGTAGAGTGTTTATTCTTTACATTTCTATTTCATGCTGTTTTTGCACTGCCTGGATATTTGCTGTGATGTCTACTGTCTTACACATATGAGAGATCAAAGCCACCAAGAAATCCATTTCACATGTACATACAGAGGGCATTTGCTTTGCTTTGCTTGCAAGTAGATTTTTACTTTCAACATTTACAGCAATATATAGGAAAAACATACTTGTATATATCTTCCAAAAAAGAAATTTAAAAAAACTTGTTTTTAGAAAATTAGGTTTGTAATTTGCAATAATTTAACATGTTTCCTATATTTGCAGTATATAAGAAAAATATAGGTTTTATTGAGCATATTCTTTCCACAAATAAATTAAATAAAAAATTACATTAATTGTTTTTTTAGAAAATACATAATTTGTAATTGCAACAATAACTGCAATAAACATTTTTTTTTATCAGAATATTTTTATGATGTCAGAATAACATATTGCCATTTTGTTTAATATTTTATTTCCAAAAAATAAATTCAGTTACTAAGCCTTTTTTTTTTTTTTTGTAATTTGCAGAAATAGCTACAATAAACACTTTTTACTGGAAAAGTGTGGCATAGTGCAAAACATTGAAGTCCTTTTAGTAATTCTGGTAAGTTAGCTGGATTGTTACCAAGTACACGATTAACAAATTATTGGAAAATAAGACCGTGAACACTGGGGAGGAGCTGTCTTAACTGTCCTGAAACTGTCTTGCCAGTGGCACATTCTTATTTTTATGTCCTGATATTGCAATAAAGTACTTTACTACTACTGCACAACTACTATGACAATCTAATAGAAACCAACATCTTCTGGCAGCTAATCGAGCTCTCCACCTTTTTTCTCTCCTTTTCTCACTCTCCGGTGTGTATGCGCTTGTGTGATTTCACCATTAGGCTTGACTACTGTGCCATTTCTCGATATGATGACAATTTCCTGCTGAGGCGCATGTCAAATGAAAAATGGTATGAGATGTGTGAACCACATGGTCAGAAAGGTTCACAGCTTGTGAATGCAGATTTCATTCATCCATATGTTAGCAAAGAGCGTTGCACTAACATGAAATGAGCTTTTTACCAAGCTTCTTGATTTCAACGTAAAATTGGCATGTTACTTAACTCCATCCCAGCGTGAGACTCTGGCTTTTTTTGTTGAAGGATTTTGTGTTGAATGCTCCTGTCAGAATGAGCTACATAGAAGTTAGAATCTGTGTAATAAATGCTTGTGATGGCTTTTAGGTGAACTCTTCCCGAGTTCTATAAAAAGCTACCGCACAGCCGGAAAAACAATCATCCATGTCAAAGTTTGTATTGTAAGTATGAGGCTTCTTTGCCAATTCAAAAACCAATAAAGTGATATCTGTGAAGGACATAAAGTAAGACTCTGTATTGCTTTTCAGGGACCTATAACTTAATGTATGGTCTTCACTTTTCAAATTGCCCTTACAGGCCTTCAGTGAAGAGCGCATAAGAAGTGCTTGACAGGTAAATCATTTATATGCATTCAAAAGTGATATTATAGCAGTTGTGTTGGACCATCTAAAAGAAATTATGAATAGTTTAATACTAACAAAGAGTGTCATAATTGGTGCCAAATCAAGTTTATTTTATCACATTTGGGGACTGGACTGGCAGTTCTTATATATTTGGCATATATATTATATTATATATGTAATTGTGTGTATATATATATGACCATTTATTCTCTAGAATGGCGTTTGTCTGTCTGGGGTCCGCAAATAGGCATAGTCTCAGTGGGGAAGAAATCTGAATTGAACAGAATGCTCATTGAAAAATCATGGCAAGCAATATTTTTTTTTACAGCTGCCTGGGTTCCAGAAGTATATTCATTTATTTTCTCCACAGGGATTTAAGCAATTCTTCAGTATGGAGTAATTCGGGAAAGAGTTTTAAACCTTGAAACCAAAACAACCAGCTCTAAATGAATCACAACATTACATGATTTGATTCCAAGATAAAAGTTTTGGAAAATCAGACAAATACAAAGCTACAAGACTGCATCTTTTTTTATGAGGCACTAAGCTTTATTCCATAAAGCATTGCAAATGATGTAATCAAATCAGCAATGATGGTACGATATAAAACTATTGTCTTAAACTCATAATCACAAAAGTACAATATATTAGAAGTTTGTTAAAATATTGACGTGTACTTCTTCTGAAGTATTTACCATCGCTTAACATCCTCAGCGCTCACAGTTTTCTTCCTTGAAAGATTTGTACATTATTGCAAAAAATCTATTTCCCTATAGAGAAAATGAATGTTTTTTTTTTCAGCCTGTTCAACAAACACCCTCAATATGGTATCAGAAAGCAGCTTTTTTTCCTTTATGTGTGGGCATTTTCTGTGTGCTTTCCGTTTGCACTTTTTGTGTGCATATGACCAGGATTTAATCTGTCATATCCAATTTATTCAGTCTTTTCTATAACCTGTCTTCTGCTGTATGGTGATAAACAGGTGGTAAAAGGGCTATAGTGTTCCCATGGGAATGTAGGTTTAAGTCCAGACTGTCATGTCTTGATTGCACACCCTCTTTTTCCCTCTATATTTTCCTGTCTGCCTTCACTACCATTCAGTATAGAAGACACAAAAACATATATGTACATTCACTCTTATATGTATTAATGGTATATAATATCAGCACTGTATAACCTTATATAAATGAGAATGCTGAAGGACAAACATAGCTCTTCCTTTCGACACAATGCATAAATCACCCAAGTAGTGTGAAAATGCACATATGGATTATCTGTCATCATCGAATTCACATATTGACAAATTGGAGCCATAGCCATATTCGTTCATAATCTGAACCTAATGATGTGTTGGCTGAGTGCGGTTGGGTGGCGTTAGTCCAGGGTTAAAGGGAACCACCCTGACCTCACCTTGGACCCCTCGCTGTCACAGTCACCCGGCGAGTGACTGATGCAGGACTAAAGGACCTACTTGTTTATGTTCAATGGAGAGCTTTCTCTCCCGTCTCCCTGTTTATTTATGAGCCCCTCTCATCCAGCCTGAGCGAAGGGAGATAAATCTGTCACACTCAGATCTACTACCGCTACAACCCACCCGTGCACACCAGCTTACTCTCACGCTCTCCTTTAGTTAGGTTAGAGTACATGAAGACAGCATACCAACATTTGTTTGCACTGTGTTTATCACAGGGTTTTAAAATGGGCTGCAACGGGTCTAACCCCCCCCCCCCCTTAAGGAATATGCTAAATAAGTGCCAAAGTGTATTATATTATGTTATATTATATTATATTATTACAAATGGTATAATATTTTTCAAATATGTATTTATTTAAAGTTTTGTTTGAAAAAAATAAACTGTTTTCAATTTATAATAACAGACTGTGAGTTTTGCTTGGTAATCTTGTTGAAGGTTCCATGACAGACGTCCATTGGCTGTCTGTGTACAACAGACACTATGCTTACAGTCAGCTGAGCATTGCTTCATTTTATTATTATTTTTTTCTCCTAAAACGTAGTTTAGATAAGAAACAAGATTTATGTGTTTGAAGTTCAGAGTGATCAGTGGGTCTGGAAACAGTGACTCATCTTCTTGTCATATTTTGTCATGATGCTCATATTTTTGGATGGAGCTGCATTAAAGGCCTTCTGTTTGATCATCTGTCTGTTTAGAAAGCCACCGGAAGTGCTGTCACTCACAGCATTCACACCATTGAGCACCTGTTACAAATATTTGCAAACATATTTTAATGGAAGTTGGACATTTTTGCAAATCGATTTATATTTTTATATGTATGTATTAGCTGCAATGATGAGGCAGTTTAGCTTTTTTCAAGAAATGCTTTTATTCTGCAGGGCTGCATGCACAGATCACATATGACATTATATACGTACTGGTTTTTTTTATGATTTATCAAAGTATCCTGAAACAAAAATGTCAAGGTTTCCATAAAAATATTAAGCAGCACTGCTGTTTTCAGCATTGATAATAATAAGAAATGTGTCTTGAGCACCAAATCAGCATATTATAATGATTTCTGTAGGATAATGTGGAGGGAATGGCTGCTAAAAATTCAGGTTTGGCACCAGAGGAATAAATTACAGTTTAAAGTGTATTAATTTAGAATAGAGGTATTTTAAACTGTAATAATATTTCAGAATATTACAGATTTTTTGACCAAATAAATGCAGCTTTGGTAAACACAAGAGAGTTCTTTACAAAAAAACAAAGGTACTCAATGAACTAGATTAACACTGTAGCTTTAACAGACCAAACTGTGCATTCCACATTTGTTTTTAAAATTTTCAGCAGGCCTGATGTTGTCATCTACAAGATTATCAGTCATTGTTTTCCCACCAAATTGTGAAAGTTTAAAGGGAGCCAGGCTCAAAGGAAAGCTTTAAAAATGCATCTAACAGCAGCAACAACCTTTGGCGACGTGTGTTGATGACAGCTCTAGTGTAATCCCTCAGTTTTCAGCTAGGCAACATTTCCATATGCGACTGCCAAGACCATAGCAGTCGAATCCATGCCCTCCAAGGAATGGCTTTGATAGTCAGACTCACAGAGATTGTGTGGTCCTAGACTGGATAATGCTAGTGCTATCCGTGAGACTCCCGACTGAAAAGAAAAAAAAAAACACCCTCACAATGCCGGTTGTGAAATGAGGAATGGGGCGAATACAGTATACAATATCATAAGGAAGGAAAACATCACAGCAACACCTGCTTAGGGGTCATAACTTTTCCACTGTATGCACAAACTGCGTCCTAAATGGTATACCGGAGCTGCGAAATGAGGGACCAGTGTTTGGACTGTGCCTCTGAAACGCCCTGACAAAAGACAGCTTAGCCAACAATTTCCTCTCCTTCACAGAGGGGGGAAATAAAAAAGCAGACTGGCTGGGGGAAAGACTAGCTTTATCCACAGTCCGTTTGATGTTGGATTTTGTGTGTGTGTGTATGTGTGTGTGCAGGGCAGCACCGGTCCTGCGAGAGCATTGGTTATCATTGTGTGTCAAGGGAGGAATACGGTCGCCTCTGGCCCCTGGAGAGACACTCCTGCGTCGCCCGAATCCACCAAAACAGGCAGAAAAGCTAGTTAACACAGCAGCCGTCGCGGACACACAGACCCTGGCCATTAGCGAACGCTCGCTCTCTCTTTCTCTCTCTTTCTGTGCCGGGTCTGGTGGCAGTGATTAGAGCGCTGTGGAAGCCGCTGTAATAAGGACGGGGCTACGGCTTTTGCGCTGGCATGATCTGCTGTGCGGCCGTGGCGGGTATTTCAGAGGGCTGCGGCGGGAAGATAGGGAGATTGAATGGGGGCGGGGGGAACTGTCCTGAGGTGAGAGAGGAGAAAATGGGTGAACTGGTATTAGTTGGTAAAAGAGCTGGCATGGGCGGCAGGGAAAGGAAACGCGGAAGGCTGATGGGCCTAACGACACAATTATCCTTTAGATCTTTGCACAATCTCACACTTCTTCTCTCTACAATATCCTGTTTTATCAGTGGTATAATCATTGGCATTTACACTTGTATGAAGGTGTCAGACGAGCAAAGAGTTTGAATGGGATCTGAATGAGAACTAAATCAGTACAACTCTGATACTTTTTAGTGAGTCAGGTATCTTAACAACACTTCTTTTAGTATAGTTGCAGTTCTCTGTTCGTTTTGAGTGGCTCTTGGTTGAAAGTAATGGTTTAGTGATTCAGTCAGATACTACAAATCATTAAATTAGTTTAGGCTAAGCTTTGTGAGACTAGGTTGCCAGTGGTTTTGGGAAACTCAGCCCAGATTGGTTCTTTAAAGTTGTTAGACAGGTTCAAAATGATAACGTATGAGTCTGAGACTGATTTGTGAGTCTTTTTGACAATTTCATTTCAAAGAACTCAACCAGTATAATTTTGTGCCCTCTACTTTTCAAGCTTTCATTACAGTATATCCTGCAGTTGATTACAGACACAACTCAGAAAATTGAGAAAAACATTTAATTATTAAAAAATTGCAACACTATAGGGCAGCTTTCATTTAATAGAACCATTCACACAAGTTGACCACCATAAAAATACAGTTTTCTTGAGTGATTTGGACTAAAACTGCAAAAGTTTATTATTTGGTGTCTAGTATTGTGCAAGCTTAATAATTTTAAAGATTTTGGACCACACAAAAGAAGATATTTTGAACAAACCATTGTGGTGACTTGACTTCCAATGTATGAAGGATAAAAAAAGGTCACACTTTATTTTAAGGTCAATTTTTTGCTATTAACAAACCATTAACTACAACTTTTGCCTTAATTAGCTACTAATTTGATGCTTATTAATAGTAAGGTAGTTGTTAAGTTTAGGATTAGGGATGTAGAATATGGTCATGCAGAATATGTGCTTTATACGTACTAATAAACAACCAATATTTTAATAATAGGCATGCTAATAAGCAACTGAGAATTGGTCCCTAAACTAAAGTGTTACAGAAAAAAAATCCTATTTTGGGACATTGCATCTTTTTTTGTTACACAGATGAACGAATATCGGTTTTGAAACAACATCAGAGGGAGTAAACGATGGTAATATACATTTTTTGGTGTATCCCTTTTAAAGGGACTTTGGACATAATCAGCCATATCCTTTTTATCAATAGAGATATAACGGTGTTTTCAATTTGTCCAGTCACACCTGTGAGCTGTAAGTGTGGCTTAGCACAAGGGATGACAGATGGTCAGGTTGTTAGTGAGTGCAGGGTTTGACCCGCCCCAGCATGAGGAGCAGTCGACTGACAGTGGCCAGTGCATCTGCAGGCAGATCCCATACTCCACTGGACCGTCCCTTCCCCGCATGACAGCCAGGTCTGGCCTTAAACACTCCGGAGACTCGCACTTACTGTTCGGAGCATTACACATCCATGAGAGGTGAAAAATGGCCAGTGTGTGTGTTCACTGAGAGAGAGAGAGAAACAAAGAATGGTGTCCTCAACAAAAATTCTCACTAACAACCACATTGACTTAACACATACAGACATGCTGACTGAACACAAAAGAGAAACAAACACTGAGCAAATGTACACTTTGTATATGTGCAAAATGTGTGTGTGTGTGTTCATATTGATTTATTGTCTAAAAGCATCGCAACATAAATCATAACGTTCATCCTTTTGATTGCATTGAAATCAGGAGCAAGAAAAAAATAATTTGAACTTTCAGCAGACAGACACCTTTAAAAGACAAATTTAAAGATTTAAACCCTGCAGTAAATCTTATCACAGCTTTTTGCACTAAATTTTAGAGATCTAAATAAACATCTTTGTTTAGAAGCCCTTTTCAATAAGATACAAGGCACACAGTTACTTTGACTAGATGCTCTCGGAAGGTTACCAAGTAAGGTTTACCCAATTAGTATGCATGAATTAATATTCATATTAATTAAATATTTTTAATATTAATTGAAATAAAGCTGAAAATAAAATATAAATATTAGATGAATATTTAAGCACTGAAATTACTAGTTGGAAGTAAATGAAAACTAAAACATAGGTAAAACTGAAATAAAAATAAATGAAATGTATATATACACACATATAAACACACATAAAATTGCTAAATATTAATCTAAATGTAAAGTGAAAAATATAAAAATAAAAATAAATTCAAAATGTCAATAAAACATTATTTATAAAATAAAAATAACACTGATTTGATATTGCCTGAAATTACTATATATATATATATATATAATAGTTTTTTCCCCTGAATATTTAACCATTGACTGTAGCCAGTCAGCATTACAGTATAATTTAGATCTATAAATTTTAACATTTATTAGACTTAACCTCTAATTTAAGTGAACTTAAAACAATCATCACATGAACCTATTATAATAAATTACATATTTAGCTACTTGTGCCCTTTAGCAGAAATATACAGTAAATGAATACTTACCAAACACTAAATTCTAAATTAAATATAGATGAACCCCTTAAATCTATAAAAGTTATTGATTTCCTCTTTTTTCTTTGGTTCTTGGATTAATAGACATCACAGCAGCTGGTTATTAGCTTATTTGCCTGCTATAGCTTTAAAAGCTGCTGCTGCTGAACGTGACACGGATCTGACATGCAACTCTCTTTACCTTTTCTGACCCACTTCAGGTCTTAAAGTCTCTACTAATGAGCGGACGAGTTGAATCGGGTGTTTTAGATGAGGGAGACAGTGCTGGGGTGCCTCAGGACAGTTTTTAAAACCATTTCAGAGACATGTTCTTAAATGTGACGCATATATAACATATTGCATGCATGCACGCAGTTTTAAGGCAGCTTTAATTGCCTTTTTGGTAACTTCATGCCTTAACTGACGGCATAACTAGGACATTGCATGCACGTAGTTTCTTTCGCTGTTTGATATGAAATGATACAGGCTACAGCGCGCGCTGGCACCTTTGTGCGTGTATTTGAAGAGCGCGTGCTAAGAGCACAGTATCTTTTCCGCACTCGTTTGACTCGCGCCTGGCGCGGAGGCGACGTTAGAGCGCGTCTGAAACGTCTCCCGTTTGATGTGGTCATAAAGACGTTCTGCATCTAAATAAACGCAATCCTTTTCAAGAAAAAGAGACAGAGGCAGCAGTTGAGAATGGGGTGGCCAACCCTAGCCCCGCCCCTGCGTTAATTGCGTTAAATATTTTTAACGCGTTAATCAGAAAAAAATTAATCGCATGCGTTAACGCGCTAATTTTGACACCACTAATATATATTGTATGTATATGCTTCAGTCAATATTGAATATGTGTGTGTGTGTGTGTGTCAATAAATAAATAATAATAAAAAAATACTACTACTAATAAATAATACAAATATTAATACATAAATTTATTATTAAATCACTAAATTGAATGTTGTGCTGCCAAAGTTTACTTGTAGCAGATGACTAAATTGTAATGTTTTTGGTTTCAATTTTCATTTATTTAGACAAAATACACAAAGTATAACATTTTAAAATTATAAAATAAAATTTTAATAGCCATTTAAGAGACATTTTTCAGTTTCTGGTCATAACATCAAAAAAAATGGTCAACTTATTGGTGCCCAATTTTTTATGTTAGTGCATCCCTAGTCTTGATTTTGTGTGCTTTCCTTGTTTCCTATTATTATTATTTTAAATATATATATATATATTTAAACAGATATCCATGACAAAGCCTCAATGTATCTTGTAAATCAATTACAAGCAGGTCATAGTTTCTCCACAGACCTCCTGGTATTTTCTCCTGGATATTTTTAGCCGTACCTTTTCCTATAGCTGTGGCAGGTAGCAACTGCAGCATTATTAGCAGCAGTTGCATCAGTGGCGGGAGCTTAGAGTTCACTATCAGTCTTGAACAGTATTGTTGATATAGTGATAGCACTAGTCACAATAGGGATGGTGATAGTTAGCCGAGGTTCTGCCCTGGCTGGCTAGAGGCTGTGTCGAGCAGCAAGGCCCTTGTGCCCGCTCTCCCCATACACTGTCTCTGCACGTGTGCTTTTATTTAGCAGGAGCTGTCATCTCCCATAAACCCTCAGTGCGCTTACATCCATTGCCTCTGCCAACTTCTCTGCGTCTGGCACACTTGTTACAGGAGAGAGAGCTGACAGCTCCGGTCCAACCGGCCGCTCACTATCCCTGGAGAGAGAGAGACAGGGAGAGAAAGAGAGATATTTGGTAGCATGTATTAACCCTTAGGCCAGAAATATACCTTACGTAAGTACGCAAATGCTGTACATGCTTAACGTGCATTTTTGCGTCGTTCTGGTGGTAACAAACCTCTCAAGGGAAGGATGGAGTTACCATCTAGTGTTTGTGCCACTAAACAGGATATGGTGTTGTTCAGGTAGCTAGCTATAAACATGTTGACTCTAGCTAAATTGTTCAGCAAGATTATCTTTAATATATTGCTGTGCCATGACAGTAGTTGACTTTAAAGAGAAAATTAACAGAAGACAGGTTTTGTTACTGTGCACTGTAGTCTCAATTGCATGTTAGGACAGTGCCATTTGGTAGACTAATAATTGTCATAAAAATAATTGCAATATAATGCAAATATTCATAATAACAAAATAAATAAATGTAAAATAAAATAAAAAAGGCCTATAAAAACTTTGTCATGAATAAATAATACATTTCAGTATTTTAAATATATATGAAATATTTATCTGTTCTATTACAAATGGATTTTATCTATAATATCCATGTTTACCACATCTATTCTATTCTATTCTATAAACCTCTTGTCTTATGTAGAGTCAAGTGATGCTGAAGAATATATTATTCTATTCTATTCTATTCTATTCTATTCTATTCTCTAAACCTCTTATCTTATGTAGAGTCGAAGGATGCTGAAGAATATATTATATTATGTTTATATTATTCTATTCTATTCTATTCTATTCTATTACAAAAATCTATTTAAATAATACTAAAATGATCACTGTATTGTTGTTGTTGTTAATATTATTATTATTATTATTATTATTATTATTATGTAGGGTCGAGGGATGCTGAAGGTTTTATATATATTATATTATATTATATTATATTATATTATATTATTAGATTATAAAAATAATTAGAATCAATCGCAAAAATCAATTTAAACAAAATGAATATATCAATATAAATTATTATTATTATTATTATGTAGGGTCGAGGGATGCTGGAGATATATTATATTATATTATTATAATATAATATAATATAATATATTATTATATTATATTATTATAATATAATATAATATATTATTATAAAAAATTCTATCAATTTCAAAAATAAATTTTATTATCATTTTTTTTATTATTATTATGATGTAGGGTTAAGGGGTGGTGAAGATATATTATATTATAATTATATGTTATTATATTATATAAATTGTATATTAATATAATATGAAGATAATATAAAAGTGTTCATAATAAGGAGAAAGCGAGAGCGAGTTTTTCAGTCCAGGGTAATGTGTGATGGTCAAATGGTGCCTGTGGATTGCTGTACAGATAGATGTGGTGATACTGGTACTGGTGGTGATACTGGCAGTGTTGAATTCATCAGAATCTCATCTCGGGCCACACGAAATAGTATCATTTTAGTGCACATGTAATCACGGCCACATTTATGCAGAGGTCAACGTATCTTTTTGCAGAGTGTAAAAAGCACAGCTAGGGAAAACTTCTCATGTGTCTAAAACAGCTTCTGTCGTTCCTTAGCAGCCATGTTTGCAGGAGCTAAATAAAGAAAGCATGTAGGAGTGAAGCTTTCAGGACTTTGGAAAGCTTTGGAGCGGCTCCCACCAGGGGCCAGCCACCTCCTCTATGTCAGTTAGCCTGCTGGTTAATCATCAAACAAACTACACACAGACAGAAAGCAACAAAAACTTCTCTTCGCATTTTGTCACGTTCCAGTCTCCTTAAGCCCTCGAACGGATAGAAGATGAAAACGCACGAGGCAAGGCGTGCTGACAACGCGAGGACATCCTTCACATTCGGGCCAGTGTTTCCATGAAGTTACAGCATGAGGTCTTCAGGTTTGAATACAAATCATCGTACGGTCTCTGTTGAGTCCTTCTCCGCAGGGGCTTTCCTTTCAAGTGTTCCTTCCAGTCCAGAGAAAACCAGAACGCTTTTTTTTTTTTTTTTGCTGAGATAACCTGCCTGCCTTGCTCTTGGGTATGCAGAGAGAGTTTCTGCTGCTTTAGTGTGCATGCGGTTTACTTTTAAGTAAAGAGTTTTAAGTATGCATTTGCAGACTCCGGTGACAATACATTATCAAGTAATTTTTGCTCTGTGCCCATGCTTGTGTGAGTGTGACATTTGCAAGCGTCAACATGGTTTAAATTCAAACTAAAACAATGTCACTGCATGCGAAGTAAAGTTAATGAGGACGCTTTGTTTTGTTTCAGAGCAACTTGCTGACCACCTTTACAGGACTTGAAGAATCAGGATAATACAATCCACGGACAGATAATTACAGCGCAACCCTGAGCGCAATGCTAAACAGAAAACCTTTATTCACTACGGCTCCAAGCTGAAAATCCATAAATCACAACCGCTGTCGCACAATCACTACACTCTATATCGGTCTTATAATCCCTGGGTTTGACATTACCCTACTTCGCTTGTCTTTATACGAACAAGATGGCAATATCGTACGTCCTCAGTATGCGACTTAAGAGATTTTATATATTAATTTATTTGCGTTTTTAATTCAACTAAACATTTTAAATAAATAAATAATTCTATAGTGGTTAGTACATTTTTAATAGGCACTAATGCTCACCAAGGCTGCATTTATTTGATCAAAAATACAGTAAAATGTAATTTGCCAACTTTTTTTTCTTCAGAACAGTTTTATGTGGTATTTTTCTATAAAATTTTAAGAATTATGAATAGATATAAATAGCTCTAATTATGTTGCTTGTTACTATAATTGTATAATATTCTAACATTATTATAATCAAAAAAATTACTAAAAATAGTAACATTACAAAGTTTTCTATTTTAATATATTTTAACATATAATTTATTATTGTGATGGAAAAGCTAAATTTTCAGCAGGCATTACTCCAGTCTTCAGTGTCACATGATCCTTCAGAAATCATTCTGTTATGGTAATTTGGTGCCCAAGAAACATTTTCTACTAATATCAATGTTGAAACAGTTGTGCTGATTGATATTTATGTGGAAACCGTAATACATTATTTTGAGGATTATTTGGTAAATAAAAAGTTTAAAAGAACAGTAATTTTACTGTCGCTTTTGATCAGTTTAATGCATCTTTGCTGAATAAAAATTTAAATTTATTTTTAATTTTTTTTTAAAAGTTATATTTAAAAACGTACTGACCTCAAACTTTTGAACAGTATACATACATAATTTTATATATTACATACATTTTTTTGGATATTCAAATTTAATAACACAATTTAAACAAATTATTTCTGTATTTAACTTTATTTGTGAAAAAAATACATGACTTTGGACCCCTTTTGTATACCTGTATATATCTTTCACAGCCTTGTTTTCAAATTCAGTTTATTAATTAAATACAGCATTCACCCTGACTAAGGTCCTTTCACTTGAAATATCTGATGTGCTGGTTAGTTATAGTCCAAAATGTTCTCTAGGGTCTTCTGATCGTGTCCCTCTCGCTCTTTCACGTGTCAGGACAAAGACTTATTTGAATGCAACCTTCAGTGTTAACCTAATTTGAATTGAAAGTTTGAGTTGAGTTGAATTGATTTGAATCAAATTACTTGCAAGTGAAAAGGCTTTACCTCTGCCTCATCAGGACAGGGTCTTGTCTGTTTCTTTTTGCTCAGTTCTTCGAGCTGTCATCAGCGTGTCAGATAGAGCTGTCTTATCCATCACTGAACTCTTCTCTCATTGTTCTGACCCATGGAATAGATTGTCTTTGAAAATAACATGATTCCATCTGACCTTCCTTATAAACCCGCATGTAGACACTTGTAGTGTACATCAGGTCGTGTTGGGCGTTACAGATGGCTATTTTATTGAAATGGAAAGCGAGTCGTCAAGCAGAACACGTGACTCTCGTTGTGTGTGTGTGTGTGCGTGTTTTTCGTAGATGTACTCTGGCACTGTTCAGCCCTGGCCTGTAGCTGGCTATGGGACAGGCCCGTCGTGTGGGGAGCAGGAAGCACCCCACCGGCCTTATGCCTCAGTACCAGCAGGAAGAAAGGAGATTCTGCACCTGCTATAGTGCAAATCCCCGCCAATCTCCAAAGCCAGAGTCCTCCTTTTGTCCTTGGCCAACAGTGGCTGCGTCCCTTACTGTTGGGACGGGACGGGCAGGTGCTGCCGGGCCGATCGCAGTGGTTGTACATCATTGATGTCAGTCATCGATGAGCGCCCTTTTTTTCTCCTCTCGGGCATTGATTGGAAAAAACGTCAAAGTGGAGCCCAAGATGTAATCAATGGCAGCCAGGACCCTCCTGGAATCTCACTGCAGGCTTGGGGGGAGAGAATTCCATGGCGCCGCTTCTATCTCTCACACCTGTATTTGGATGGCATCCTTTTCCAAGTCTGTTCGTCTTTGTTTATTTAGTTACTTTGATAGTGTGCTTTGGTTTCTCCCTTTTGTTTTTTTCTCCCTTTATCTTAATTGGGCAGAGGGTAAATGATAAGCGTACAGTAATGCACATTTCCAACATTACTCCAGTGTATAGAGGCTGTAGGGAATTGAGTTAACAGGGACTGAGATGTCCTTAGAATGTGAAATCAAATTTTTCCTTTTAAGGTGTTTAACATATGAAACCCACAGTTAAAATGATTCCCAAAAAAAGAAAAAGAAAATCTTGTGTGGCATGACAGGAATTATTGATTAAAATAGAAAAATCAACAGCATTGATTTTTTTAATCATTTGTAACCTTTTGTGACCTTAGTTTCTTTGTCCCATTTTAAGTTGATTGTGGTTTTTGCAAAGTGGCTGTTGTAGGCCAGTTAAAAACTACACTGGAGTCTTAAAGGCACAGTATTGTTTAATTTAAAGTTCAGAAAGAGGGTTAATATTGTCTCATATGGTCAAGTACTAACCATTCTGTGGAGACCTTAGGGAGAAAAATGATGAAAAATGTATGATATGAACTCTTTCATGAAGAT
The DNA here is from genome assembly GCA_021397915.2 of Tor tambroides. NCBI lineage: Eukaryota > Metazoa > Chordata > Actinopteri > Cypriniformes > Cyprinidae > Tor > Tor tambroides. The sequence goes on from JAFVLL020010268.1 coordinate 23,237, forward strand.
AAAGCAGACCCCCAACAGTGAAGTGTTTGCCTTTATAGTATTTAATCTTTCCCTTAACAATGTTTAACACTTAGCCTTTCTGCCTAACTTATACTGAGCGATTATGCAGGTTTTAAAATGATTGTATTCTAGACGAAGACACCGCACAATTGCATTTCTACCTTTCTGCTTGGTGCTCAGATCATGTAAAGCAGTTTGTTAATGGCTTTTAGTTTCTGATTTGCATTTATATTTGGAACAGCTCTTTACAATTAGTGTAAAAGTGTGTGTGGCAGGTCGCGCTGAAATTGGTCTTGAGTTCTGGATGAGGGGCAGGGCACCAAACCTGATCAATCTATCTGAACTGCTTAGGGTGCAAAAATTCAGTCAGTCTCTCTCACTCATTGTTTTTTTTTACGACCCTCTAATCGATATCAGATGTTATCACAGCTCATCAGCTGTGAATAAGTGACGTAATAGAGGTCAAGCCACCGAGGAATTCATCTGGTGTCGCATCCAGTTCGGTGACAGTGTTGACTGAGACACAAATGTTCAACAGTAACACAGGGCCTGACTCGTGTGTGTGTGTGTGTGTGTGTGTGTGTTTGTGCATGGCTTGGTTTACAATCACAGTTCAGTGAGGGACATGAAATGATTATAGCGAAAAATGGAGCTCTATATATCACTGTGCACACCGTGGTCAGCATATCAGTAAGAAAGTTAAAGAGACGAATGCAGGCCAACCGGCACAGAGCAGCAACGCGATAATGGAGCCACAGCTCGATATTCCAGAGAAAGAGAGAAACTATAAAATCGGTGAAGAGGTCCACCTCGAACAGGACCTTGGAAATGCTACGGAAATCAAGCACAAGGCAAACTAATAAAATTCACCCTCCAAGCATAAATGCTACCCTGCTTTGCTTGTCTTCATAAGAGCAAGCCGGCAATATCGTAAAACCTCAGAATGCTGTGGTGAGGTCATGTTACTGGTTTGTGTTGTGGCATTTGCAGATTGACAAGAATATGCAGATGGTATGAGTGAATGAATTAAAGGGAACCATGCTTGTCTTTCTGGAAACGGCAATGTTTATTTGTTTTTAATATAAAATTATTTTTATATTCATATTGTATAGAAATTGAAATACAGCAATTTAAAATAACTTTTTTTTTCAATATATTTTAAAACGTCTTTTTTTCCCTCTAATGGCAAAGATGAATTTTGTGTTTTTTCTGCACCCATTATTCCAGTCTTCAGTGTAATAATCCTTCAGAAATCACTCTAATATGCTGATTTGAAAACAGCTGTCCTGCTGTTTTTGTGGAAATGGTGATACTTTTTTTTTTCAGGATTTTTTGATGAATAAAAAGTGAAAGAAAAACAGCATTTATTTGAAATATAATTTTTAAATCCATTTAAAAATGGATACTATTACCAAGTATGGATACCATTAAAAACTGTCACTATTGATCAATTTAATATATCCTTGCTGAACATTTATGTATTTTTTTTAAAAGACGTTCCTTATGCTCATCAAGGCTGCATTAAAAATAAAAGCAATGACGTGAAATATTTCTGATTTTATAGTTTCATGAAATTTTACAATTTAAAAGAACTGTTTTCTGAATAATTTCATTTATATTCTTGTATATTGAATTGAATTTTCCCCTTGAAATTTTCCCATTGTTCATTGTTCTATCAAAACATATTGTAATTTTCCAAACAGGTTAGATTTGTAGTCCATTGTGAGTCCGCAGTCCTGTCACTGTTCCGAGTATTGAGTTTGCTGTTTGTGGCGGTCAGCGGGGTTACTGGTTTTGCAAGTCAAATACAGGAAGGTGAGGATGCGCTTATCTCTGGCTGACAAGTGCGATCTGTGTCAGAAACGGGTGCAAGGTGTACCCTGTGCTCTGGCCGCCCCATTCCGGAACTAACACTTATTGACAATGGCTTGCCACAAACTACCTATAGCATCCTTTTTGACTTGAGCCCCTCTGGCCCAGATCAGTATACAGAACCACACAGCTTAAATAGACAAATATACTTTTAAATGATATTCTCAAGTTTTCAAGTGAATAAAAGTCATCAGGTTGCACTTTTGCCAATTTGGACCACAAAGAATTTAGCTGCTCATTATTTTAATAAACAAGACAACATAGCCTATTATTTCACTGAAGTCAGAGTGAAGTATTTGTTTGTTACCCTGTCGATCCGCAGAGCTCAGAGGTGGTGGAATCGGTGGTAAAGCCACATTCTATTAGGTTCAGAAGGCCTTTCCTTCACTCACTGGGGGCCAGTCGCCTGGCAAGCTTAATACAAATTGTAATTGGGTGCCATAAATCGTGCACAGCGACAGAGTAGGTCAAGGCCCAGAGACAAGATTACTAAAGCATTACGGTCAATCAAAAGAGTCCTTGAATTGGAAGATTTTAATTAGAGTTTGGTTCTTGCGTGTGTGTGTGTGTGAGTGCGTGTGCGCCGTGTACTAATGCGTTGTTCTCCTGGAAGTTTGTTGAAATTTTGGGAACTGAAATAGGAATCAATTAAATCCTCAGCGCTGGAAGTTAAATGCCAATGTGGATGCTAATAAAATGTCTCGGCTTCGGCAGTGTCAGTAATACAGTGATTAAAAATGTATCTTAATTGGCAAT
>JAFVLL020010269.1:0-41516 GCA_021397915.2 Tor tambroides
AGGAGGAAGCTGCAGACTTTGGTCCAGGAAGCACAGGCAGAAGTAGAATCGCTTGGAGCTAAGGCAACTCAGTATCGTAAAAGCCTCAGTAAAGTATTTACAGAACGAACGCAGTTCCTACAAGCCCTCGACAGAGCAGCTGAATGGATCAGGAAGCAAGAGCAGAGGGCTCTTGCAGATGATCATGTGGCGCTTCTACCAAATGTACTACAAAAGCAGGTGTCGGCTTGTAAGAATTTTACCAGCAGCCTAAGAGCATATCAGGTTGAGCTCACGTCTCTTTGGGTACAAGGACGAGAATTAGTGAAGGATGCAACCAACGAGGAAAAGAAGGAGACCCTTCAGAAGCTGGAGGAGTTGCAAGTTACCTTCGAGGCTTCCTTACAGAAGAGCACGGAGCATCTGCAGCATCTAGAGAAAGCGCTAGTCGTTCGGAAGTACTTTAAAGTGGACCTTGACAGGTTCTGTGAGTGGCTAAAACGAGCAGAGGTAGCTACATTTCCAATTATTGACCTGAGTGGGAATGATGAGGACCTTCAGAACCAGTTGACCGAATACCAACAGCTTCTTGATCATGCTTCAGAGTATGAAAACCTTTTGCTCATCGTCCAAAGGGCAGGACAGGAGATTCTTCCCACCTTAAATGAGGTTGACCACTGCTACCTAGATGAGAAACTCAATGGCCTTCCACAACAATACAATGACATGCTGTTGTTGATCAGAGAGAAACGAGACAGGATCCAACAAGTGCTTTTGGTGCGCAGGGAGTTTGAGTCCCTCATCGATGTCACAAGAAAAGCTTTGAAGGAACTTCAGGAGAAGTGTGATGCTTTAGAGATGAAGTCAGCTAACCAAAGTCTAGAAGAGGGAGAAAGATTGCACAGCAGTTATGAAGATCTCATGAAAGGTCTTGCAAATCTCTTTCAGGGGATGAAAGATCTTAGGCGTAAAACCCAGGATTTCTTTATCATGGGTCAACCATATGCTCCTGAAGTCATTGACCAGCTAGTTCATCTCCACGGCAGTCTTAACCAGCAGATCGAGTGCAAGATAAAAGAATTAAGGAAATCATTAAAAATATTAAATGACCATCGAACAGTTATTGAGAAAATGGACTATAGCATTAGTAGATTCAAGGAACAGCTTGGCAAACTTGACTCCAAAGGAGATGAGGGGGCAGATGCCATGGCGAGATTATCTACACTACACAACCTATCAAAATGTCTTGAAGAGGTTAGTTCCTATCCAGAGGGTCTCAAAGCACAAAATGATGACCTCAACAAGCACTTTGACTCAAAGACCCTTAAGACTCAGGTTATCTTCAGGGAGGAACAACTTCTTAATTTAAAGCAAAAGATTAATACACACATAGAAGAATGTGAGAGAGGTTTTAGGGGAAATAAGGATTTTCAAACTGATATTAAAGTATCAATAGACTGGCTCAAGAGTCTTAGGGATCGATTAAGATGTCCATTAATGTTTGAAGAAGCAAAAATTGAGATTGTGCAAGAGGAGGTGAGGTCACTGTCAGCATTTCAAGAAGAAATGAAATCTAGGTTTAGAGTATTAGAATATGTAACTAATGAAGAGAAACAGATGTACATCAACGACCAAAAGCCATTTCCAAAACTCTTTGAAACAACTTTAATGGATATTCCAAAGCTGAAGGATGATCTTCAACAAGCTGTCAACACCAAACAGGTAAGATATTATTAATTGCTGACAGTTTGCCTATGTTTTCTGACTGGGTAAGGAAATACTGAAGTTGGGATTAATGTTTCTTTAAACTGTATCCTCAGGTGGCCTTGCAGTCTATTCTGTCTCTGCTCCAGAAATACCACCATTCCTTGCAATCTGTCCAACAGTGGTTTGAGGACGCTGGTGCTCTACTTGAGCAGGCCCCACAAGAGGTAGACATGGAGAAAATTTCAGACTGCCTCAAGGACATAGAAAATATAACAGGCCGGGAACAAACTGTCCAGTGTACAATGCAAGAAATGCAAGATCTAGTTCCTCAAATGGGTGACTTTTTGAGCCCTACTGTAATGAAGCAATTCCAGCAACATTGTGAGGAGTCTTATCACAAGGGCACAGAGGTGCTTGAGCAGCTAACACAACGTCAAGACAACTTGCAACGGTAATGCTAATGAGTTTTTGATATATAAATAGATTTAAATAAGATGCACAAGACCCAAACTTGTGTCTGCCTTAACATATTAACAATATGATTTACAGACGTTGATATTTATATTCTCTTTACAACTGTTGCACACTTTTTTGTCACTTAATTTCTTTGTTAGAAGCATATCTCAGTGGCGATCCTTTCAAGATGAAACAGATGAAGTTATCAGGCAGATGAATGAAGTACAGAAAAGGATGACGGAGTTCACAACTGCCAGAGCAAACTCTGAACAAGAAGCTGAAGACAAGCTCTGTTTATATCAGGTCTATGACTAAGCATTTCTTTCCTTGTTGAACTCCTAATACACTGACATATTGCAGCCTCTCTAAGTATTTCCTATTGCTTTCATTTTTTTCTACAGAATATTGTGTCACAAATTCAGGGTCTTGAAGATGCACTGAATGGACTGAAAGTAAAAGCAGCACAGTTTGATCAGCCTTCCATAAAGGACACTACTTCTCGGTCAGTCTGTTCACTGAGCCATCAGTGGACTCGGTTGTTCAGTGTTGCTCGAGCTCAGGTGAAAGCCCTCCAGGACTCTGCACATAACTGGAGATGCACTAGGGAGAAGGTAGGGAAACTTCGTGGACAGATATTCTCAACTAAGATAACTCTTATATCATTCTCCATTTCAGAGAATGTAATCAAACAAATGCAATAGTTCAAATCAATATTTGATCGAATAAGCAGATACAATACCACAAAATGATTATTAGATGCCCGAATAGCATATTTTTTAAGTCAATAAACAGACCAAAAACAAACAGTTTAAGCAGTTATTCTGTAAGCAGTGAGATCCTGTAGTAGAGCTGAATAAATCTTGCCTGTGGTTCTGCGATCAGACAAGAGCATCAGTTGCCGGCAATGGCCTGAGAATGATGTAATGCTTGGCAATGACAGTTCATACAAAAATAGCCCAGCATTGAAGTTGCCAACTCACCACTTCTCCCAGAAATCTCTGCTGCAATCACAGGAAATTACATCATTGATGAAGAGATATGCTATGTAACACACACACACACTATATGTACTTTTTTATATACCAGATTTTACAACATGAATACTTTAATATACAAAAGATTATTGAAGAGACATTGCTGTCCAGACATCCATATCAGTAACATGTTAGCAGTAACTGTTTCTTGTTTATTTTTGGCAGTGCACACTTATTCTGTGTTTCTTTATGACCTAAGCCTATTTAATTGTTCAGCTGAGGATATGACATCACTCAGTAAGAATGAGTCAGTGGCTTGTATGTAGTAAAACTGTATGTAGCACAGAGAGAGGAGAGTTTGTTTTGCATTTTTCATCGTTTTCATCAATAATTCACTATTAAGAGTGCCTTGATGTCCTGATAGCTGCTCTTTTGTGACCGCTATTACTGATGACCGAACATTCTCCCTTCATTTAGTAAATAAAAAAATAGCAGTAAATTACACTGCATTAATTCTTAATGACTAATTTTTGATTGAATCTAAAAATCTACATGAATCTGAATGAACGTTCCAAACTTGTAACATCGCTGACATGGCAAACAAATGTTTAAATATAAAAAAATCATATAGATAAAAAGAACAACATAAACTTTTTTTTGTTTGTTTACAATAAAATGTTGCATGAGAGTAGCACATACAGGTGCATCTCAATAAAATAGAATGTCGTGGAAAAGTTAATTTATTTCAGTAATTAAACTCAAATTGTGAAACTCATGTATTAAATAAATTCAATGCACACAGACTGAAGTAGTTTAAGTTTTTGGTTCTTTTAATTGTGATGATTTTGGCTCATTAACAAAAACCCACCAATTCACTGTCTCAACAAATTAGAATATGGTGACATGCCAATCAGCTAATCAACTCAAAACACCTGCAAAGGTTTCCTGAGCCTTCAAAATGGTCTCTCAGTTTGGTTCACTAGGCTTGTCCAGAAGACAATCATTGACACCCTTCACAAGGAGGGTAAGCCACAAACATTCATTGCCAAAGAAGCTGGCTGTTCACAGAGTGCTGTATCCAAGCATGTTAACAGAAAGTTGAGTGGAAGGAAATAGTGTGTAAGAAAAAGATGCACAACCAACTGAGAGAACTGCAGCCTTATGAGGATTGTCAAGCAAAATCGATTCAAGAATTTGGATGAACTTCACAAGGAATGGACTGAGGCTGGGGTCAAGGCATCAAGAGCCACCACACACAGACGTGTCAAGGAATTTGGCTACAGTTGTCGTATTCCTCTTGTTAAGCCACTCCTGAACCACAGACAACGTCAGAGGCGTCTTACCTGGGCTAAGGAGAAGAAGAACTGGACTGTTGCCCAGTGGTCCAAAGTCCTCTTTTCAGATGAGAGCAAGTTTTGTATTTCATTTGAAAACCAAGGTCCTAGAGTCTGGATGAAGGTGGAGAAGCTCATAGCCCAAGTTGCATGAAGTCCAGTGTTAAGTTTCCACAGTCTGTGATGATTTGGGGTGCAATGTAATCTGGTTTTTTGAAAACCAATGTCACTGCACCTGTTTACCAAGACATTTTAGAGCACTTCATGCTTCCTTCTGCTGACCGGCTGACAAGATGCTGATTTCATTTTCCAGCAGGATTTGGCACCTGCCCACACTGCCAAAGGTACCAAAAGCTGGTTCAATGACCATGGTGTTGGTGTGCTTGATTGGCCAGCAAACTCGCCTGACCTGAACCCCATAGAGAATCTATGGGGTATTGTCAAGAGGAAAATGAGAACAAGAGACCAAAAAATGCAGATGAGCTGAGAGCCACTGTCAAAGAAACCTGGGCTTCCATACCACCTCAGCAGTGCCACAAACTGATCACCTCCATGCCGCGCCGAATTGAGGCAGTAATTAAAGCAAAAGGAGCGCTTACCAAGTATTGAGTACATATACAGTAAATGAACATACTTTCCAGAAGGCCAACAATTCACTAAAAATGTTTTTTTTTATTGGTCTTATGAAGTATTCTAATTTGTTGAGATTAAATGTTTTTGTTTTTTTTAAAGGTTTTTGTTAAATGTGAGCCAAAATCATCACAATTAAAAGAACCAAAGACTTAAATTACTTCAGTCTGTGTGCATTGAATTTATTTAATACACGAGTTTCACAATTTGAGTTGAATTACTGAAATAAATGAACTTTTCCACGACATTCTAATTTATTGAGATGCACCTGTATTAACAGCAGTAGAAACCGTTGGAGTAACCCATTTCACATCTCTCTGTGATTAGCTGGAGAAAATGCAAGCTGTCTGTGAGGACCTGCACAGTCGTGTTCCTGACAACATGGTGGAAAAAGCCTCTAGTATGGCAGCCCTACACAGCCTCCAGGAGTACCACGATTCCTTCAGTCGAGAGGTGGAGAGAGAGAGCAGCGCCCTGACCCTTCTCAGACACCATGTGCTCAACCTGTTCCTCCATCCTCAGGCTGCTGCATCCACCACAGACTGCAAACACAATCAAGCCAATCCATGTCTGCTGGAAATTCAGAGCATTCAGGAGAAATATGACAAGTATGAATATCTGTCAATCTGTCTCTGTCTCTTCTATCTGTCGTTCTGTCTGTCCTACTGCTCAAGAGCAGGTAACAAATCCACTAAATGTTATAGTTATAAAATTATAGAAACAACTTTTTCAGTTCCATTAATGTTTAATTAATACTTGAAAACATCTGTGGAAAAAAGCAGATGTTGAAGAAGAGTTAACCAAATGTCATGAAATGTCATCTCCAACCCTACTTTTCTGTCATTTGCTTTTACGTCTTCAAGCATTTCCATAATATGTATTTTTTTGCATTACTTTTCTCTCTTAGTCTGTTGCAGCAGGTGTGTGCTAGCAGGCATCAGGTGCAGGTGGAGCTGCGGGAGAGAGAGGAAGTGGTGAGGGAGATAGGCCTGCTGAAAGGCTGGATTCAGGACACCCAGGGGCTGTTGCTGAGCCCCACTGCAGACCTGGATAACCTGCTTACTGACCTGGAGGTAATGCAAACCACCTTATACAGTGGAGGAGATGCAGATAATACTGGCATTCTAACATCCACAACCTGGTTTACTTTGCTCATGATAAGTATGGTATGTTTTTGTGGTTTCTGCTAGACGGCTCATGGAGGCATGCAGTCTCACCGCCAGAACCTTGAGCAGATTGCAGATCGTCAGCAGATGAAATACCAAGACCTCAATGTCACCCTTCCTTCAGAGATCAGCACCCAGCTGGCAGAAGTTACACTGGCTCTAGGTTCTGCAGAAGATCAGGTACCTTCATTCATATTAGGAATCTCAAGAAAATTGCAGTGTAAATGCAGCCAAATAGACCAGCCTAATTTGATTTAAAAGAAAGAACAGAAAACCAGTAGCTGGTATTGATTTTGACTCCTGAAAATTTAGGCAGTGTCTCTTTATAACTTCCCTATTAATTTCTCCTGCGCTCAGGTGCAGGCACGAGAAAGAGAGGTCCAACACAGCAGAGATATTAAAGAAGACTTTAACTCCAGACTTCAGGATATCTCAAAGAAAGTCAAACTCATCTCTTTGAAACTCAAGCAGAAGGCTGTGGATGTTGAGGAAGCTAAAGAAGAGACAGAGGTATGAATACAGAAGTCTTTGGAAGCTGTGGTACAGACTGCCCTGATTACTGAAGTGCACAGTGTAAATGATGACAGAAGAATGACTTCTGCGCAACCTAATTTCTAAATATATCAGATGAGTGGAATTCATAACAAGGCAGTATTATTTATATTATTATAGTCTTTAATAATATTTTGAATTAGTTTTCTATTTTTCTATTTTTGTTTATATATATATATATATATATATATATAAATATATTATATACATTAGTCATTTTAGTACTTTAACTTATTTATTAAAATTAGTTGCCAAGGCAACATGTCATTTTTAAGCATTTAAATTTTTTTCATCTAGTATTCAAATTTTATTTTAATTCAGCTTATTTCACTTGCCAAAATTTCAATTTCAATTGCAACTTGTAATAATTTATAACATTTTGCATTGCATAACATTGCATATTTAGAACTTCAAACATATTTTTTTTTATATTTTTCTTTCTCTTTTAATCCAGACTCTGTTTGTGGAGCTAGAGGAGTGTGGTCGTGCTCTGTCTGAGCTAGATGTGGCAGTGCAGGAGTTTGGTGAGCAAAATCCTGTCCTAGCCAAACAGCTGGGCTCCAGCCTGAATAAACTGACTGAGCTTCATGCTCAGGCCAGCAGACTGGCGGAGGGAAGGACCACATGCCTTCAGAAGGTCAGCATTTGGGGAAACCTGGTTGAAAGGAATGATTATTTTTGTAGTTCTGTTTGTGGACACTTCGTTTTCAAATTTGATCTTTTTATTTTTTAAATAAAATGCATTCATCAAATTTCCCTTTTTATTTACTTTAGGCAGAAAAGAACTTTGAAGAATTTAATGAAATGCTGACGTTAACTCTCAACTGGACAGAAAAGGCAGAGACTGTGGTGTCAGCCAACATCATGTGGAGTCCAGCCTCTCAGATGCAAGAGCAAATCCGAACCCATCAGGTGGTGACACTCGCTTTAGCCAGATCAGCCAGATCAATTTCTCAGAATTTTCAGTAGCCGTTGGGGTAGAAATGTAATGTTATTTTGTGATATATCTCAATCAGGCTTTATTGCAAAAGTGGCAAGATCTCCAAGGAGACTTTGAGGGTCTGGTGGAGAGGGTGGGACTGCTGGGGGAGGTGGTCCAGACAGATGCTCTTCACCAGCAGGTGGCAGAACTGAGCAGACATGCTGAAGAGCTGCAGCAGAGAGCCAAAACAAGACTCCTGATGCTACAGGATGCAGCCAAGGTAATAGATAGCAGCATGTCACACTACATGAAAGTATTATAATGATAAAAATGAGAGTATTGCAGTGGGCTATGTATGTGCCCATGGTCTTTTTGGCACTAGTTTTTTCTGTGACGTGTCATGCTGAATTGAATTATGATAAAGGTTCAATGTCTCATTTTCAGTTTTATGAACACCTTTATGATGATTTTTTACAAATCTATTTTATTCTAATATCTCAGCAAGATAAAAAAATAAAAAAACACTGCCTTATCACTGGTTCAAGCTTCAGGTCTGCTGTATCTTTAGAAAGACATTGCCATCTAGTGGCCAGTTAGATTAGCAATGGAATTCTTCATCGTTCTGTATCTTCTTTGCTAGGTAATTGATGTCTGTTCATTAAATTGCTGTATGCTCACCACATGCTTAACTTAACGTTGTTTTATAGTTTTATCTTAAACCATGCAATCAGTAATGTGCATAAAATTTGTGCCCATGAATTAATCCTCATAAATTGTCTGGCTTAATGCATGCCGTAACTATATAACTGGCATCGTGCCATGAAGAAATTGGATTAATTATGTGCTTCCATTTTTTATTAGAGAGCAAATTTATAACTTTTGATTTTAAAATGTAAAGGTTTCAGCAAATGAATAATAATATGACTCACTCTTCAGTTTTTGTGTGTGTGATGGTATAGAGATTTTGCAAGATGACTTGTGTATTTTACTTATTATATGTCTCTGGAATTCTGCAGTCAAATATTTTTGTATAGTAATACTTTTTTTTTTGATTCCTCATCCTTGTTCTCCTTTACTGCCTGACATTGGAAAACTAGGACCACAAGTATAGTACACACTGTGGAATTTTGCCAAATAGTGCCTGTACTCTGTATTTTATTCACTGTTCGCTGGAGAATTACATTGCTTTGGTTTAAAGCACCACTTTATATAATTTTAGGCCCACTTGACCTCCTTGTATTTTGTGGGCTTAAGTCTTGTCATTTAGCAGACATTCTCTGAAGTAAATCACTCTGAAGTTAAAGGGCTTTAGTGTCTTGCTCAGGGGCACTGTGGTGATTTAGCAGGGTTGTGATCTCAGTAACTCCTCAGGTTCTGGGTCTGCAGTCTGACTGTTGAATTAGTGGTGCTGGGGCCTGAAATGGGTTTTTCAATAGCCGAAGACAAAATCATGATAGCTATATCCAAACGGCACAAGGGGGAGCTAGTGCTTCTGTTAATCCACTAGGTGCTTTCACACTGCGAAATGCTGATTTTTTTTTTCCCATGGTAGAATTTTTCAGTGTTAAAATGCTAGTAGTGAGACTATCCATTTGTCTGTTGAATGGCAGCCTGGAAGAGTGTTTTGAATCCTTTTAAAAATGATTATTATTTTTGCAATAGAGTTTGATGCTGCTTGAAATTACACACCATGAAAACATGTAATTCTTGCTAAATACTCAATGGATTATTTAATAAAATAAATAGATATTTGTCTCTGTAAAGCCAAATTGACATTGGGATGAACATGATGATTTTATTCTGTTTGAACATGTTGATGTATGTCTTTCTCTGTTTAGGACCTGGGGAGACTGGAGAGTGATGTGAAGAGCCTCCATCAGTCCATAGAGAGAGTCCAGGAGACTCTGGCCTCCCCTGATCTGGCTCGCCTCAGTCTCAGAGAACAGCTGGCTCAAAGACAGGTACACCCATCGCTCTTAATACAGTAACTTCTACCAACACATTTCTTTGTTCCTCCAATTTATCACATTCATCTTATACTATCAGATACAAATGCAATCATTACATTCTGTGCTATTATGCGCTGAAAAGTCTTAATTATTAGTTATTTTTTCCAGTATTTTTTTTCCAGTTATTCTTTTTGTCTGTAAAAATATTTAAAGATCATTATTATCATTAAGAAAAATACCTTGTATTAAGTGTGTTTTCTTGTTTTAAGCAGAAATATAAGAAATAAAACATTAGTGTATGGGTTATGCATAAAAAGGAAAGGAAATTTGGTAAGAAAAATAAACTTGTAACAAAACATTTTAAGAATGTTTAAGTATTTTTCAAGACAAATCAAGACTGGAATACTGATTATTAATTAAAAAAATCTATTTTTCTGTGTACTGACTTGAAAATCACGTGCTGATTTTATCACTAATACCATCAAACTAATGTTGAATATTTGTTGCTCAGCTCCTGTTGTCAGAGATGGAGGCTCTCAAGCAGCAGGTGCAGACTATGCAGATGTGTCAGAGCGCCCTCCGGCTACCAGAGGATGTGATTACAGCTTTGCCGCTATGTGTTACTGCACAGAGTCTGCAGCAAGAGAGCAGCCAACTCCAACACAACACCATTCAACAGTGCAATATATTACAGGTATCTACACACAGATTACAACACGTGCTTAGATGAAGATATTAGTATTGATTTTTCAATTCAAGCTTTCACTTAAACTTTTATGCTCATATGAAAAAAATAGTTAGAAATTCAAAACAAAAGTGGTCCTTTTGACCCTATTGTAAAGGTACTGCTAACCATTAAGCTGCTAACATTATAAGTGGAAAATATAAAATCCAACAGAAGTGTAAAAAATTCTGCATAGTTTCATATAGCACAGTCAGGGGATTCATCTGGGCTTAGCACTTGTGGTTTTAATGGCTCATTTAGCATCTCTCTTCACATTCCCCCAGGAGGCCATGATGCAGTATGAGCAATACGAACAGGAAGTCAAGAACCTACAGAGACTTATTGAAGAAGCACACCGTGTTATTCAGGACCGCCCTGTTGCCACAGGAAACATACAGGAGCTTCAGACACAGATACAACATCATGAGGTGAGGAAGGACATCTCTTCTTTCATTCTTTTATATTTTCTTGAATGTGAAATTCTGAACTGAAGTTTTATTTTTAAAACATGTTGCTCAATAATAGTTTGTCTCTGTTTTACAGTCATTCACTGTGATTTGTCAGTCAGTCTAATTCTAATTCTTGCAGCTGTGTTGTCTAAAACCATCCTTTCAGCACCTGCATTAGCTGTTGTCTAGTTCCATTCAGGCCAGCCAAGTCAAGATATAATTCTATTATTATAAATGATGTAAGACAGTTTTCACTAGATCTTTAATATCCAGTGTCGTTTTATCTGGATAAAATCAGTGCTTTCTTTCTCACCTTATACCTAATTTCTTCTTGTTGTTCACTGGCATTGTGAAGGAGGAGACGTACAATTCATCAATGGACCGCGTTTGAAGGATTTGATAATGATATTTCTTAACCTTTGTTGCATTTCAAGACTGGTTCTTTCGTTGAAAATGAGTTATAACTTTCTGATTAAAAATCTAATATATGACCTGGACTGAATCTTATCCTTATATTGTTTTGTCGTTGTTATCTTGACTAAGGCTGGATGGTAACTTTGACTTTATCGCCAAGGATGCTCCTCTGCGGAGCAGACATGTTTGCAGCTCTCCCTTTGAGCCTCTTCTTGAGGAAGACAACATCTGTGTGCGAAAACAAACAGTTTGAAAGCCGGAGAGACTCTTGGGCCATTTAATCTGTAATGTGAGCCCCCTTCCTCCCCTCTCAGTCTTACGCTCGAGCCCAGTTCTTTTGTTTGTCAGGAAAACAGCTTCGGGATTGGTGGAAAGAGAGGAAGTAAGGGGAAGGAAGGAAAAGAAGTAAATAGGAGGGGGGAATAGCCCCTCTCACTGAGCTCATTTCCTGTTCCCGAGGTCTTTGTGTGTGTATGAGTGTGAGTTGGCCAGTTTGGGGCAGGGAGTGTTCTTCCTCTCTCTACTCCCTGCCCCCTCTCTCCAGTTGGTCGAGCTCTGTGCCAATCACATTCGCCGTTGTCCGAAGGCTTGGTTTGTCTGCCTTCTCCCACAGTGCTCTGATTGGCTACAAGCTCAAAATGCCTCTGACTGAGCGATTGCTCGTCTGTGCCTTTTTTTCTACTGCAAACAGACAGAGAGGGGGAATTTCTCAGCTCAGCTCGCCGGTGCCGCTCTCTGCATTAACACCCTTTTCACTCGTCATCTATGGGACTTAATCCAGGACGCATATATTTGGACTTAAACCAGCCGTGGTGGAATAACAATGTAATTTGTCATTGTGACAGGAACTGGCCCTGAAGATAAAAGGATACCAGGAGCAGATTTCGGCCTTGAACTCCAAGTGTAAGATGTTGACTGTGAAAGCCAAACATGCTACCATGCTGCTGACAGTCAGTGAAGTCGATGGACTTTCTGACGGGTTAGACGAGCTGGAGGATGAGGAGGAAGAGATGCCCAAACACCCACCAGCACACCCCTCTGTTGTCATGGTGAGTGATTTACACTACACAAGTTAGGGCTGGGCGGGGTGCACTGGGTGCTCTTTTTCTTTCACTGTCGGACAGCATCCCATGGGTCTCTTATTTCTCCCACAGGGTTGTATGTGCCCCTACATTGTGTATCCCTGCTGTTGTTTGTCGCCGAAAGAGGAAACAGGATGAGGGTGTTAGTTGGCCTTGACTTTGTCAACATTAGTTTGTCTTTAGTTGGGCCGTACGGTTTCCCTTCGTTGCATCAGTCTTGATCAGGGCCGGATTCCACATTAACCGCCAACAGTTCAGCTCCAGCTGTGTCGCTCAGTCCTTGCTGACTTACAGAGAAAGGGGTGTAGCTGTGCAGTAGTTCAGCAGTCATTGTATCTAGATCTAAATTTAGCCTAATGGTGGAGCGCTTCCATGGGTCAAATTACTTTAGTGTATGCAGGCAAGCACAATTCATTATTGTATGCCATCTTATTGTATTTTTACAGTGAGTCTGTGCATATCCTCTGCCCTATTTCCTGACCCAGTTCATTCCTTTATCATGACGAAAGGTCTGTGAAGGGCTTAGTCATGGCTACTCTTAACAAATATGGTCTGTCTATAATTCTGTGGTGCTGCTTTGCAGGGTCTTATTCAGATTTTCTGCTTGAATCAGGACTTCCTGTCAGAATCAAATGGAAATATACGCTACTGCAAGTTTGGGGTCAAGAAATGAAGTCTTTTATTCAGCAAGGGTGCATTCAGTTGATCAAA
The DNA here is from genome assembly GCA_021397915.2 of Tor tambroides. Taxonomy (NCBI): domain Eukaryota; kingdom Metazoa; phylum Chordata; class Actinopteri; order Cypriniformes; family Cyprinidae; genus Tor; species Tor tambroides. The sequence goes on from JAFVLL020010269.1 coordinate 13,050, forward strand.
AGTGACAGTAAATACATTTATAATGTTGCAAAAGATTTCTGTTTCAAATAAATGCTGTTCTGTGTTCATCAAAGAATCCTGAAAAATGTCACTGTTTCCACAAATTAAGCACACAACTATTTTTTTTAACTTTTATAATAATAATAAGAAATATTCTTGAGCACAAATCAGTATATTAAAATGATTTCTGAAGGGTCGTGTGACATTTAAGACTGGAGTAATGGCTGCTGACAATTCAGCTTTGCCATCACAGGAATACATTGCACTTTAAATTGCAATGATATCAGTATTACTGCTTTTACGGTATAAATTGCAGCCTTGTTGAGTTTGAAAGACTTCTTTCAAAAATATTTTTAAAAATTATAACCAGCCCCAAACTTGAACGGTACTGTACTTTTTCCAGCACCCTAATATTCTTCCTCTGGTTTTCTTCTTCTTTTGGTGCTTTCTCCTTCTTCCTCTGCCTCTTTTGCTCTTTAATGGTCAGATGACGGCAGGCCGTTGTCATACTCTCCTCTCCCCGGTCACAGAGGAGTCTGGTGAGGAGGGCACCAACAGCGAGGTCTCCTCTCCCCCCGCCTGCAGATCGCCCTCACCTGGGCCTAACGCTGACACCTCTCAGGTACCCCGTGGCTCTAACCCACACCTTGCTAGCTCTTGCCAACCTTATCACATTTAGTCAACTTATCCCTGATCAGCCACTAACCTTATTTAACTCAATTTAAACTTAATCAATCACTTTCATACAGTACCCACTGCTCTGTGCTTGAATTGGATACAAATGCTAGTCTGAGGGTTCCCACGATCATGGAAATCTCTGAAAAATTGGATTTTTTCCTCCTTTCCCTTTCTGGAAATTTAGAATAAAATCTCCTTCTATCTCATCTTAATATGCAGAAACAATTCTAGGTAAGACACCTGTAGGTTGATTTCCTTGAAAAGTGTAAACACTGTGACTCTTCAGTGTTTTCAAAACATTTCTCTGTTTGTTTGATGTCTTTAACCAGCCCAATACAGACGCACTGTATTAAGAAATGAATTTAATGACCGTATCAGTTTGTCCAACCAATGGTAGATAGGAGCATAGTACTTACTTTTTTTTGCCTTTTTCACTTTGTTCCACTAGTGGCACAGAAATTGCACACTTCAGATTTGATCTTTTCTAAATCCTTCAGAAATCATTTGAATATGCTGATTTGGTTCTTAAGAAACATTTCTTATTGTCAATGTTGAAAACAGTTGTGCTGCTTAATATTTTTGTTGAGAATGTGATACATATTTTTCAGGATTCTTTGAAAAGAAAGTTAAAAAGAACAGCATTTATTTGAAATGGTAAAAAATCTTTATGACCTCAAACTCTTGAACAGAAGTGTAATTAATGTTTTCGGACCTTTTGGAGACTATTGTACACTAATAAGTGTATTTAAAAAAAAAATGTTAGTTCCAATGACTGGTACCTGTCATAGAAATGTAAATCACCTGCAGGTGTATATCAAATAATTTTTAAAAATACTCTCTCTCTCTTTACAAACAAACAATATAATAATCATGAATAACTGTCATTCATAAATTCATGAATTAATTTGTCAAAAGGTGTGGGAACCTCTATTCTTCTGCTGACTTTTTCTTGAGGAGCAATAGAAAACCTCTGAAAACCTCTGACTTCATTCTGATGTGACTTTTTTTTCTTCTTTTTTTTCTTTCATAATGTTCATATACACATGTAATGAGCTGTAGCTGACACAGATTTGAACATGGCCTGAGGGAGTGACAAAGATGTTTTGGTTAGCATAGATTCGTTATGTGTTTAAGCGTCTGGCAAACACATGGTTAACCATTTGGTATAATCATGTTACTGGGCACGAGTGCAACATCTGAAACATTCAGGCAGAAAACCCACATAAGTATCACTACTGTTTCGTTGTATTTTAAGAGGACCAGCACAATTTTGTTCATTATTTATGCATGCATGCACACACTCTTATGATGTAACGTCTTTTGTAGGGTTCAGGGCGAGCTCCTTTAAGCAGAGCTCCACTACAGGAGCTTTATGACCCCTCCATGGAGTCAGCCGCCTCAGCTAACCTGGACGACCTACAGCGCTCATGGGAGACTTTGAAGAATGTGGTAAATATCCATATATGCTTCTCACATTACAAACTCCAAATCTCTTCTTATGTTGGTTAACAGATATTTCTTTACAGATCAGTGAGAAGCAGAAGAGCCTATATGAAGCTCTGGAGAGGCAGCAGCACTATCAGGAGACCCTGCAATCCGTCTCCACAAAGATGGAGTCCATTGAGACCGCACTAAACGAAGGCTTGGAGCCAAGCAAGAGTCCTGAGAGCCAGATGGCTGCCCACCAGGTGAGAGAGACAGAGGATCAGATGAAGCAAGATGACCGCACTAAAGCTAGATCACATAAAAACTCAAGCCTACAGTTGGACTGGCGATACGAGCCAGAGGACAGGGTTACCCTCTAGATTAGCAGCTTCTCCTGTGTCTAAAACGAATCTCTTACTTAGAAGTATCTTCCTTTCCATGGCATTTAGCCTTTAATGTAGCTTTACTGTTTAAAACTAGAGCAAATCAACTTTCTAATGAAGCCAGAATTGAAATAAAGCCATTTCCTGGTTCCTGGTTGTTCTTCAGGCTCTGATGGATGAGATCCTAATGCTCCAGGATGAGATCAGTGCACTGCAGGCCTGCTTCTCCCAAGAGCTGCAGTTGGATGAGGATAGTTTGGAGGCAGATGCCGGAGACCAGCTGGCCCTGCAGTCAACCCTCACTGTGCTAGGAGAGCGCATGGCCACCATCCACATGAAGGCCTCCGGAAAGCGCCAACTTCTGGAGGTGAGCAGGAGTAATAGCATGCAGAGAAATGGGGATGGCTGATAAATAGTAGCAAAAAAAGGTTTTGGAATGCTGTTTTGATTATTTTATGTACTGTTGTTTAGCAAATATAGGGAATTTCAAATTACTAATTAGTCGTAGTAATTATTTTAGTCTTTTGGTTTAACTATCAGGACTTCTCTCTACTTAAAACCACTAATTGCAGATTATAAACCAAATGACAGACAAGCCTAAACTGATTCCCAGGAACCATAATTAAAGAGAAAGAATAAAGGAATGACGCATAACACACTGGTGGTATCAAACCCGATCTCATGGCAATTGGTACATATTTTATGAGGTGGCTAATTCATACGAATTCGTACAACATCACTCATACGAATTTGTAATTTTTTTCTAAATCGTACGTATTTTACGAGTTCCCCAATTCTTAGGAATTCATACGAATGACCTGCCCCTAACTCCGTCCACCCCTAAACCTATCCGTCACTGAGGTCTACACAAATTGCACAAATTCATACGAGTTAGCAACCTCGTAAAATACATACAAATTGGTCATGAGATAGCGCTGTGCTATCACACTTATTTTGCAACAGTGGCAATTCTATGAGATTTGTCTGCTTTAAAAATATGATTAGTTTCAAGACTCAAAATGAAACAACTTATTATATACCCATATAACATATTGTACTTGCTGTCAAAAGTAAAATGTGAGTAAAAGTTAAAAAATGATTAAGCTTGACAGGATTTAGGCCTGATTTTGTGCAATTCTCTGTCCTGCAGGAGCGATTAAGTGAGCAGTTAGAAGAACAGAGGCAGGAACAAGCGCTACAGCGTTATCATAGTGAGGCAGAAGAGCTTGACAACTGGCTGCTCAGCACACGTGCCACACTGAGCTCCACTCTTCAGCCACACCCACAGGACATGGACATGGAGGAACAGCTGATTGACTGCCAGGTAAGAGACTAGGGGCCAGTTTTACTAACACCTTGAAATAGTACTGTCGGGTTTTACTAAAGAAGCACAGTGAAGAATTAGCGCTGAAAAGGCGTGGACAGTTTTTTTGGCACCTGGCCTTATTGAATATGCATTTGTAGGAGTTTTCCTTTCAGATGCTAAATTTAAGGGAGGAGAGTATTCAAATGAATCACGCAACGAGATTTACTAATGTTTGCGCTCGTCAAATTACTGGTATTTGCGTCATTACTTAACGCCCAAAAAAAGCATGTCTTAAACTATTTTGCGCTTGAAATGGCTACAGTCATTGTTGCTAGGAGGAGGCACCACAGAGAACAGAGAGCGCGTGGTAGAAGGGAGAGGATTTTTTCCACACGTATTAATTTATTTGGAATGCCAGAAGAACCTATTATCCGAACATAGCATTTGTTAAGCCATGTTATTTTTAATTTGCTTCAGGAAATAAAAGATGACTTGGAACCCTCAACTAGTAGTCATGCAATACCAGGTCTATCAAAACTTCTTGCAGCTTCTAGCTTCATTTTTTGGCCTCCAGTTCTTTTCAACGTACTGTGGCTTATTTATTTCTTTATTCTTTAATTGCGGCTACTCTAATGTGTGCTGCGCTTGGTATATTGCGTTGGTCGATATGTAAATGAGATGTTGCGTCTGTGTTCTTTAATTTGCGCGGTTGTTAGTAAACCACCCGCAGAAATTTCCACACCCATCAGCGCTGTTTTGGAATTGCGCTCTCGTGCTAATTTGCCCTGCTTTGTAAAACTGGCCCTCGGGCTGGGAAATCTAAGAAAATATCCATGCCACAGTATTCTTAAAAATATTGGGCCATGACATGTATCAATATATTTTTATGGGAAGCTGATTCAAAAACTACTCGAATTATTGTTTTTCTGACAGTTTGACTTAACAATCATGTCCATTGCAAACGAACAACTTTATCAATAAACAATATAATTAATAAAATCCTGTTTAATTTGGTTAATCTGCACTAGTGATTTTTCAATGCGAATTTTGATTTTATTTCAATTTATTTTAAATGACCAGTTTCATAGTTTCAGAGCACTTGTATAGTTTTTGAAAATCCTTAGTCTTTATTGCAGATTATAAAGTATTTAAAGACATGATAGATTTTCGAGTTGCATATAAACAGTCAATTCATCGGATTCTGCTGGCTGATAATGTCTGGAGTCACTAGAGTGGGCCGCAAGTAAATCTGATTAGCTGTGTGGGTTTTGTCCTGTTCTGTTGGTCATTAGGGTTAGGGGTTTCTTCTTCCCTGTAGTCATGGGATGTCCCACAGTGCATGTCTGCATTTTTCAAGAAGACACAGAGGCATACACACATGTGTGTGTCTTTTGTGTTTTGATTAAAGGGCTGTAGGGATCAAGTTAACCTTTAACCTGAAAGTTAGATTCTTTGTGAGAAGTCCAGGTGGGCCGGACCTTTAGCTTACTGCTGTTAATGTTTGCTCATTCCTCATTGAATGCCACTGGCTCTCTCTACTATTAACCAGCATTCAGTTCCAGCTACCCTGCAGGCCTGCCACAAAATTAAGAAAATGTATTGATTATTTTCTTTCTTAGTAGTATGCTAACTTCTCTGGATTAGTGTGCATGTAGTATGGTAAAGATCTAGATGTCTAAAGACTAGGTTAAGCAGTTTAAGAAGATTATCAGTCACTGCATACACACGTCTCCTGTTTACGTATTTTTTCAAATACCTTCTGTTGTGTTTTTACATGTATCCGAATATCTGAAAGCAAACAAATCCATTTAGTTCCAGTGAATTTAGTTTTTGAACTACAACTTTGTTAATGGTAAACCCATATGAAGGTTTTGTTGTTTGTATTTATGATGATAGCACTTAAAAGAGTTTTGTTCCTTAAGATGAGAAGAAATGAGAATGTTTCACATGTTTCTGAAATCAACTTGAAAAGAGTAGGTCAACCAAACCCAAATCCTGATTATGTTCGTTTAATGTAATTAAATGTTATTTAAAGGTATTTAATTTGTTGTTAATAGCACCTAAAATATGCACACTGCTGAATCATATATAAGCAAAGCAATTTAGTCTTGATCTTTTGTTCCTGGTCTAGAACATGTTATTGGAGATTGAGCAGAAGGTGCTGTGTCTGTCCGAGCTGTCAGTGCACAGTGAGAGTTTGCTGATGGAGGGTAAGGCCGGCACACGGGGTGACGCTGAACAGCTCTCCCTCAAACTGCACAGCCTCAAATCCAGCCTGCTGGAGCTACAGCGTATCCTCCAAGACAAACAGACCCACATCCAGGTGAGGGATACCACTTCAACCTCTCAAAATAACATTCATTGACGGAAGAGCCACCCAAGAAATCCAAAGTTCTGTCATGAAACTCTAGATGGCACAGTCCGATAGGTGTAACTCAATTGGACCTACTGTAGTTACATCATCACATGGCGCAGCTGATTGGTTCCTTTAGTATCAGCAGCCAATGAGCTTGCTGCTCAACATTCATAAACTTGGCTAGAGCTTACTGTAGCAGTGCACGCTTCAGAAACCCTCCACCTTCCCCAGCTCCACCTGTATAGATCTGCTACAGGGTTCATGTATGATATATGTTATATGTGTAGCAGCAGTATTTACTTACATGCTCACAGCAGCATGTTGTGGATGTATTGGCATTTTTTAGTAGAATGACAGAAAATGCCAAGGGTCCGAATACTTAGTATAAGAACAATTGGAGGTTACTGACATCAGTCAGAACATTTGCACACACACTACTAAAAACACTAAAAAGCACATCCTCGCCTCAATGACTGCTTTGTGGACAGCAGGACAGAAGACTGCCAAGCGCTGTTCATTGTTGTGAAAGATGTTCCATTGCTCTCCAGCAACATCCATCTGAAACAAAGACCTTTTACAAATTACAAATTGGGGCAAGTTTGGAATTTTCACCCAGCTCTTTTAAATGAGACATGTTGGTGACATGTAAAAGCCTGATACAAGCTGATTTGGGTCCATATCCTATTGTCAGTCATGATTGACCTTTAACCTCTACTTAATGAAAAGGTGTTTAACTGTGTGTGCGTGTGTGTGTGTGTTTATGTTTCCAAGAAATTTTATGTATCTAGGTTCATTGTTAGTACACTTTCTATAAATTAATTTCACCAAACAGAAATTTATACCTGATATAATATTTTTGTTTAGTAATAATAATAAATATAAATACAATTTATAGATTTAATCCATTTTTAAATATATTTTACATATTTAAAAAAAAATCACTACCACAACAACTTTATTAAACATTAATATCTTTAACTTTCTATCTCTTTATTTATTAGGGCTCACTTCAGGAGCAGGAGGACATTGAATCAGACTCGTCTCTCTCTCAGAGCCCCAATATGATGGATTGGCTCAGTCAGGCGCGATCCACACGCAACCAACAGCATCAGGACACAGTGCAAAGACAAAGGGTAGGCAATCAAACATCTACTGTTGGGTAATAACATGATATTATTCAGCTTAACTAGAATAATATATGTTGATACTGACACAGTCTTAAAATAATATATCTTAAAATATTTAGATTTAAAAAAAAATTATTCTGTGAGCTAGAAGCTACTTGGATTTTTTTCAACATCAGTTCTTACAAATAATGCAGGAATTAGAGGAGCAGCTTGGCGAACAGAAGAAGTTACTGCAATCTGTAGCAGCTAGAGGAGAGGAGATTCTCTCACAGCGAACAACACCTAACGGAGAGAGGTAGGTTCAACCCACTTGTACATTATCTACATGTTTGCATCTTTCTCTTGCACACTGTTTGTAATTTATGAAAGACAAGGACAAGTGTGTACAGCACAGACTCTTCTTGCTTCATTATGTAGGTCTCCTGCAGAAATTTCTGAAGGGGATGATGGTCAGTGGCCTGAGAGCATGAGCACAAATGATCAGATGAGAGTCAGATGGGAGAACCTGAGCAAAGACCTTAACAACAAACTGCAGCTGTCAATAAACACAGTGGAGCAGACGCCGTGTAACACGGTACATAATCAGCTACAACACTCTACCCAAGCTTTGTTTTTTGATGCTGGAGGTTTGAGGATGAACTGTTACATTTGATCTGTTCCCTCCCCTAATAGTGGGCTGCAGTGATGACATATTTTTGTAGGCAAACCCGGAAGTTAGCATCACCCAGGTTCCCTTGACAAAAACCCAGAAGGATTTTTCCATTGGCTTTTGGATTATAGCAGAAAATAAGCTCTGTGACCATCAAAAGTTGATTCTTACATGTTTTGTTCATTGTGAAAATTTTGACAAATTATACCATTTTTATAAATTTTGAAACCTAATACAATCACTAAAAGTAAAAAGCAAAATGTATGTTATAAACTAACTACACCACCATCTTATGACTTCAGTGTCACAACCATTAAGCTTCCAACGACTCTTTATTTAAAAAGCATTATCCCTGAAAATTTGAGCTAGAGTAGTTTACAGTGTGCGATTATAATGATTATGTATCACTTAGCTATACCAGCCGGTATCCAGCCCCTGTGGAGTTTTCAGAGGAGAGCAACTGAGTCAGGATATCCTGTCACCCCGAAGTCTGTTTGAAGGCTTCAGCCAAGATTTGGAGGACTTGCCTCAGGTACTGCCACTTCATATTTTTATTTGCATGTTCTTTAAGAACAAGATGTTGAACTGCACCAGCATTTTGTATTTCTATAACTAGTAAGGATTTATTTGCAGATAGTCATTTATGTTCTCCCCACAGACAAGTGGCGCTGACAGTAAGCGTGCTCATGATTTGAAGAGAGCTCTCTATGAGGTGGTTTCATCAGCTTCCTCTTGGCTGGACAATGCTGAAAATGACCTTGTATCTGGCCCAATATTACTATCTGATGACTCAGAGACTCACCTGGGCCACCTAGAGGTCAGATATAGTGATTATACTGGAGTCTTAAACTATTTTTGTTATAAAATACATTGACACTATCTCTATTCTCTATTCTCTGCTCTCGTCTCTTCAGAGTTTGAATAAGGAGGTAAAGAATGTCAACGAGGAGGTGTGTAAATGTCGGGACGTGCTCGGAGGAGCAGAGCAGCTATGGGATGGAGAAAGTGGAGAAAGTTTTTTGGTTGAGGAAGTGTTAGATGGTTTGGAGGGGAGACTGAAGCAGCTGGACACAGTGCTGGAACAGAGATGTGACACCATGAAAGACAAGCTGCAGGAACTCACTGTTTTCCAGGTATATGTGGCTTCTATCTGTTTTTAGTCAATATATTGTTTTTTTTCTCTCTCTCTCTTTCTCTCACATGCATTTTCCTCTTTGTCTATTCCTTAGGCCGAGTTGAGGCTGTTGCTTACTGCACTCAGTGACTCAAAGTACCAGCTTTTGCAGAAAATGAATGCAGCTATGGATCGGCCCGCTTCTAAACAGATGGAGGTCAGACACATTCAAAATGACATTGTAATATAATCGCAAAACTGTTAATTTACTATAAATAAGATGAATCCAAATTTCAATGTAAACAGATTCTATCAGAAGCGGAGGACAGTTTGAGGGAATTTGAACAGAAAGTTTCTGAGATGAGAAGCAGAGGAGAGACACTGCAGCCCAACCAGCTCTGCACTCAAGAGCTGCTGAAACTACAGGTACACACAACTCTCCCCTGCTGTTTGGTTTAATAACAGCAATTACAGTTACTGATTTCATGTCTTCCATTTGACTTTTCACTTGACCTTGTGTTTTGCTGTGCAGGATGCTTACGAAGAGCTGGTGGAGATGGTGGGCTCCAAGCGGAGTGGGCTGAACCAGAGTTTGGTTCTAAAGGCTCAGTATGAGAGAGCGTTACAAGACCTGGTAGATCTGCTAGACACCGCCCAGGACAAAATGGCTGCTGATCAGAAGATGAAAGTTGGATCAGTGATTGAGGTTCAGATTCTCCTAGATAAACACAAGGTACAGCAGAATTTTTGTTCTTGTGGTCTGCTTAATAAATATGTGTCTGGACATTTGTGGGAAAATATCACCTATATACGTATAGACTATACGTCACTCTTTTATAAATATATCCAATCTACCAACATTGTTTAAAGATTTCTAATTATACCTGTTTATTATGCAAAATAGACAAGATATACACTACCATTCAAAAGTTTGGGGTCAGAAAGATTTTTTTAAAGAAATCATTTCATTCAGCAAGACTGCTGCAAAAATGACAGTAAAGACATGTTACAACAAATTTTTATTTAAAATAAATGCTGTACTTTTGAAATTCCTGTTTATCAATGAATCGTAAAATACAAATGTGTCATGGTTTGGTTTCCACAAAAAATGTTAACGTAACTGTTTTCACTTTTATAACAATAAAAATGTTTCTTGAGCACCAAATCAGTATATTGGAATGATTACTGAAGGATCATGTGACACTGAAGACTGGAGTAATGGCTACTGAAAATTCAGCTTTGCCATCACAGGAATAAATTACATTTTAAAATATATTAACATATATTAAAACAGTTATTTAAATTGTAAAAAATTTTCAAAATGTTACTATTTTTACTGTTTTATTTGATGAAATAAATGGAGCCTTGGTGAGCATAAGAGACATTAAAAAACATTAGAAACTATTACTGCCTCCAAACCTTTGAATGGTAGTTTACACATATAATATATAGTTTTTATTTCCAAGGAAAACAGAACAAGTCATATTGATGACTCTTGTCTCATGCAGTCAAATGCTCTCAAGAATGTGAATGTCCCTCACATCAATACCACCAACTTATGAAATGACTGATTATATATTGATGTTTGGTTCCCTTTTGATGAGTATGGACTCATGTTGTCTGTCTCGTCCTGCAGGAGTTTTTTCAAGGGCTAGAGACACATGTTGTTCTGACACAGGCCTTCTTCAGGCAGGTCAGTGGGTTGGTGGTGCAGCGGGAGGTTCAGAGCTTGGAGGAGACTGTGGCTCAGGCCCAGGCTGTACTTAAACAGGCTCACAAACGAGGAGTGGAGCTGGAGGGTATCTTGGAGGTGTGTGTGGATTTGTGTTTCTTTATTTGCATACAAGATGCAAAGTATAATCACAGAATACACTGCATATGAAGTGAATAACTGTTGTGTTTTGTGGCATCAGTGGTGGAGCAGGTTGGTGGGTGACTATCAGGCCCTGTACAGACAGCTGGAGGCAGTGGAAAGCAACATCCCCAGTGTAGGCCTGGTGGAGGAGACGGAGGACAGATTGAGCGATAGAATTGCTCTGTACCAGGTACAGCTCCATCACACACAGATAACCACATCATTTTACATTCCATTACATACTATATCTGTATTGCATGGTTTGTGCAGCATTAGAAATCAAATTGAGAATGCCTATTGAATTACTCAATTCAGGGATTTAAAGTTAATATAAATTAGCAAACAGGATACATAATTGTTAATGTGAATTTGTATTTAAATAAGCAAAATGAAACTTCATTATAGCTTGTTACACTATTGTCTGGAACACTGGGGTTGGTAAGTCGTTTAAAAGAAGTCAATCTAAATCTAAATCTCACTCTCTCTCTGTAGCGTCTGAAGGCCAGTCTCTCTGAGCGGCAGCAGCAGTTGTATAAGTTGTTGGAGGATGGAAAGAGGCTGCTTTTACATGTGTCCTGCTCAGAGCTGGAGACTCAGCTCACTCAGCTGGGGGACCACTGGCTCAGCACCACCACCAAGATCAATAAAGAGCTACACCGCTTGGACTCCACCCTCAAACACTGGATCAGGTCTGTGATCTCATCACTTTCTCTGTGTGATTCTGTCTACTTCCTTAAGAAAGAAATCAACTTACAAGAAACACTTGTGTGTGGTTGTGTCCATGTATACACATTTTTATTGACATTACATGGTTTCTTTATATTTTACTGTAGGTATCAGAGCGAGTCAGCTGAGCTTAGCCAATGGCTGAGTTCGGCACTAGACCGCCTGGAGTTCTGGAGCACTCAATCTGTTACAGTACCTCAAGAGCTAGAGACCGTCAGAGACCATCTTCATGCCTTCCTGGTAAGAATGGCTATTAAATATCCTGCTAAAGAGCCTTAGGTCTCACTTGAGATCTCATAGACGGCACTATATTTGCAGGAGTTCTCCAAAGAGGTAGACGCCAAGTCTTCTTTGCGTGCCTCAGTTCAGAGCCAAGGAAATCAGCTGCTCCGGTTGAAGAAAGTGGACACGGCAGCACTCAGGGCAAACTTGGCCCAGGTAGACACGCAATGGGCTGATCTTCTCACTCATATCCCTGTGGTCCAGGAGAAACTACACCAGGTATGATAACTACTGACTGCACTGCCTCATTTCAGTTACGGAAAGGTATGCAGATAATGAACAGGCTCACGTGGCTGTGCTAATCATAGCATTCCTGTTCTGATCAACAGCTGCAGATGGAGAAGCTGCCATCTCGTCATGCAATAACTGAGCTAATGAGCTGGATATCCCTCATGGAGAATATTATCCAAGAGGATCAGCAGAAGATCATGGGGGCAGTGGGATCCGAAGCTGTGCAAATGTACCTTCAGAAATACAAGGTAGCAAAAAGTCTTCAAGACTTTTGAAATAATAAAACATCATTAGTCATTTTGTACTCCATAGGCAAGACACCAAACCTCTCTTTTTATTTATTTACTCCTCTCAACAGGGTTTTCAGATTGACCTGTCCTGTAAGCAGCTGACAGTGGACTTTGTGAATCAGTCAGTTCTGCAAATCAGCAGTCAGGATGTGGAGGGGAAACGCAGTGACAAAACAGACTTTGCTGAGCGTCTTGGGGCCATGAACCGTCGATGGCAGATACTGCAGGGACTCATTACAGAAAAGGTTAGACATAAATAAAGAAAATTCTCAAATTGTACTGGAAAACATGGAATATCAGGTTTTGCTCAAACCTGTATAATTCATGCAGCTCCAGTGCTGCAGAAAATGGGACAAATCAAATACTAAGACAGAAATTCATACTGTTTCAATACAATTGTTATGATAATGTAATTTGTAATGAAAAATAATAAAAGTAATAAAAAGTAAGCAATAAAAAATAAAGTAATGCTACACACAAGTGTTTTTACATGTAGACTATGACTTTTGGATCACATTATGTGTCATTTACCTTTAGTTTTTATCGTATATCAAACTGGTGTCTTTTCTTTCACAGATTCAGGTTTTAGAGGGTCTGCTTGAAAGCTGGTTGGAGTATGAGAACGTTGTTCAGACCTTGAAGACCTGGTTTAGTGTACAGGAAGAGAAACTCAAAAAGAAGCACAGGATTGAGGATGTTTCCTCAGCCCAGAATGCACTCAAAGATTGTCAGGTAGGTCCTGAACCCTAGTTGTTAGACTACACACAATACACAGTACACTAATACGGATTGAGTAAAGATTGCATAGATAATTCAGAAATATTCTATGTGATTTGATTGTCTGTGTATGCTAGGAAATGGAAGTGCTGGTAAAGGAGAAAGAGAAGGATCTGGAGAGGGCTAAAGAGAAAGGATGCTTATTAATTCAAGAAAAGAAAGGCGAGGCCGGCTCTGTTATTATGGACACTCTAAAAGGTCTAAACCAGTCTTGGGCTAATCTGGATCACATGGTATGTTTCATCTAATGCATTTCGTTAAAGCTTCTAATTTTGTAATCTTCATTATGATATTGTTCATAATTTTCACCAAAACACTGGTTATCAGTCCTAAATGAGATTTGTGTGTTATTGCAGATCGGGCAGCAAGCAGTCAGTCTCCAGTCAGTGCTGGAGCAGTGGAGTCTGTATAAACAAGCATATGAGGAGATTCAGGGCTACCTGATGGAGGGACGTTACACCATCTCTCGTCTGCATCTTCTCACCGGCTCCCCAGAAGCTGTGCAGGTTCAAGTGGAGAACTTTGAGGTGCTAGTCTGCCACAAAACATGAATGAGCTTTTATTAGCATTATATCGAGAAAGAACCTAAAATCATCATGGGTTTTTGTATGTTTCAGAGTTTACAAGACGAGCTGGAGAAACAGGAGAGCAGTTTACGGAAACTGGGGTCTATAACACAACAGCTGCTGAGGGATTGTCATCCCTCAGTGGGCGATTCACTCAACACAGCACTGGGTGATGTAAATCTCAGGTGAGTTTCAGAAACTTCAATTAGCTAATAAAGACACTGGTCAGTACAAAGTGATCAGAAATCATTAATCTACTGATCTGCTGTCAGGTGGAACACGCTGCTGGAGCAGATCTCAGATCAGCTGAGGAGGAGTAAGAGCCTGCTGCAACTGTGGCAGCATTACAAAGCACTTCATGCTCAGAGCAGCACTGACATCCAGAAACTAGAGGATCAGGTGGAACAGCTACTCAAGAGCGCCACCCACAGGGACATCACAGAACAGGAAGTGAAGGTGTGGATTTATCAATGCATGATGGATTTGCCTCTTAAATATTTGTGTGCTTGGATTATGTTTACAAACCAAAACTATGTAGGCAATTGTTAATTCTGACAACTGTGAAAGCCTTGTGCAGTTGTGAAACAAGTGCCACAATATTCCTCTTTGTGAAACTGGTATTTCTGCAGGGCCTTATGGCGACTGAGGGATCCGTAGAGTCTGTCCTGCAGCAGCTGGATGAGTTTTCAGAGCAGCTGAGGCAACAAGTGGACCCCTCTGCCATGACAACCTTCCATACAGACCACCTGTCACTCACTCAGCGATTAGCAACAGTTGGACATGCCCTCCAAAGACAGCAGTCTCTGCTAGAGGTTCAGATGATTCATGTTTTACCTTGTACACACAGACATTTAACTTTAAACAGAACATTCATACTGTTTTTACACATTTATTGTAATAAAATATAGACTGCTGTTTAAAAGTTTGGGTAAGATTATTTGATGTTTGGAGCCCTTATGCTTACCAAGACTGCAATTATGTGGTCAAAATACAGTAAAAACAGTAATATAGTGAAATATTTTTATAATTTAAAATAACTGTTATCCATTTTAATATGTGATTGTGAAACTGAATTTTCAGTAGCCATTACTCCAGTCTTCAGTGTCATGTGATCCTTTAGAAATCATTCTTGTTCTGTATGCTGATTTAGTGTTGAAGAAACATTTCTTTTTATTATTTGCTTAATATTTTAGTGGATTTTTTTCAGGATTCTTAAATGAATAGAATATTCTAAAGAATAGCATTTATTTAAAATAGAAATCTTTTGTAACATTATGTAAAACTACTATTATTTTTGATCAATTTAATGCTTCCTTGCTAAATAAAAGTGTCTTTCATAAATAAATAAATTTTCCTGACCCCAAAGCTTCAAATGGTAGTGTATATTTTAAATTAAATAATGTAATGTTTTTAATAAAATAATTTTCACACTATTCTTTCATAGTTTTGACACTTTCATGCTTGACAATCATTTTTTCACTTTCACAGATGCCAGACTGTAAAGCCTGTCAAGTGTAAATGTGTTTTTTTTTCTCCTTCCTTTCCTCAAGGCGGGTATGAGGGACTATGAGAGGTTTAGTAAGGAGTTACATTCTCTGAGCCACTGGTCAGAAGAAGCTGAGAAGGTTTTGAAGGAACCAGACCCAATCGGTTCTCCAGATATCTCATCTGTCCAAGAACACATGGAAAAACTTAAGGTGAAATTTGTTGACCATTTTCCTGTAAAATTGTAGGGTTGTATAAACACTTCTGAACTTTCTCATATCTATGTGTGCCTGTAGACCCAAATGTTAAAGCTGAGCAGTCTTTCTCCTGATCTGGAACGTTTAAATGAGTTGGGGTATCAGCTTCCCCTCAACGATAATGAAATCAAGCGTCTGCAGAACCTAAACAGGAGTTGGTCGTCTAACTCTGCTCGCACAATAGAGAGATTCAGGTTTGTGTGGTTACTGTTGATCTATGGTAGGTTTTCAATTTCTTCTCTAGAAAGATGTAATATTCAGTTGTCTGCATCTCTGTGTATGTGCAGTAAACTGCAAGCCCTGGTATTGCAAAGACAGACCTTCTTGGAGAAGTGTGATGCTTGGATGACCTTCCTTACCCAAACAGAAGAGAAACTGGCTGCTGAGATCTCTGGAAACTACCAGAGCCTACTAGACCAGCAGAGAGAGCATGAGGTAATGATAGAAAAGAAAAAAGTAATTTGCAAGAAACATTTTTTAATTATTGTTATTAGAACCAATTTTGTCCCCAGCCTTTATGTTAATATTCAGTTTTTATTTCAAAATTCAATGCGTATTTGTGGTGAAACCTTTGTAAGATGGCTATACTAATAAGATTTTTCATTTGAAAAAAAAATCTAAATATGCAGCATAAAATGCATTGGGTCATAGTTTAGTTACCTATTTTATGCAACTGCTCTACTTTTTTTGTGTTTGTGGATAGCTGTTCCAAGCAGAGATGTTTAGCCGACAACAAATTCTATACTCTATCATCAATGATGGACATCAACTCCTGAATCAGGGACAAGTGGAAGACAGGTAACATTTGTTCGTTTGTTTATTCTTATTCTTTCATTCATACTTGTAGAGACTTTTTTTTTCTTCTCGCCCAAAAGAGATGACTTTGGCTTGAAACTGGCACTGCTTAGTAACCAGTGGCAAGGTGTGGTGAGGCGGGCCCAGCAAAGACGGGGAATTATTGACAGTTTGGTTCGGCAATGGCAGCGGTACACAGAGCTGATAGAGAAACTGCGTCATTGGCTGCAAGAAGTGTCAATGGAACCAGAGGAGCAACAACAAGGGGCAACAGTAGCACTACAGCAGATCCGTGGCATGTTAGACCACATACAGGTAAAGATATAGCCATATTTACATTAAAGTAGAAATAATGGCTACCTTCAAATAGCCTGAAGTACCCTGGATGTCCCCTTTTCTCCACCCAGCTGAAGGAGCGTGTGCTCCAGAGGCAACAGGGCAGCTACATCCTCACGGTGGAGGCTGGGAGGCAACTCCTCCTGTGGGCTGATGCCAGAGCGGAGGCCTCGCTTCACACTGAGCTGACTGATGTGCAGGAGCGCTGGAGGACCATTAACATCCGTCTCGACGAGAGGAAGAAAGAAATGCTGTCTTTGCTAAGGGTAAGTTAAGAGTAAATGTTAATAAAATATTTTGGGTGCACTTACTGTTTGTCTGGTTGCTTATTTGCTAAATTTAGTAGTTCACTAAATGGCTTTTGCTGTTTGGAGGAAGTTCATTATTTCCAAATGGTAGCAAATCTTAGTTGAGTAGTTTCAGCTGATTATTTGCATTTGTTGGGGAATTTCTTTAGATGACCTGTGTCTTTTAGATGAATGTGTTTTCCTGTAAGTTGGTTGGTTTTTGCACATGTATGATTATGTATAATAGGATCAAATTCTGAGACCACTGGTAAAAATGCTTCTATTTTGCAATTATTTTTACTAATTTAAATGGGGTTTATTTTTGGTTACTAATTATATTATCACAACAACTTAAGTGTAAAAAAAAATGAAAAATTACAAAAAAATAAAATTATTTGTAATTTTACATTTTTTTGTATTTGATTAACCACCTATAAATAGCACCTAATTTTGTACAAAAAAAAAAATTAAATATTTTTTTTTCAAAACTATTTATTTTAAATTAATTGATTTAAAAAAAAAATATATATATATATATATACTGCCTTTTGTTTTCAGGTTTAAATACATTTTTCAATGTGGTCTCAGACTTTTGGAGCCTATAATAATATATGACATGCTGTTTCATTATGGGAGATTGATTTGTTGCAGTGTTTTGTGGTTGTTTTTACAGTGTGTCACAGTTTAGGATTTTTATAGTACAACATCTTTTATAGATTTTTAAGGGCTCCATCTATAGTCAAACTTTCAGGGTCAGATTGTTTTGGTGTTTAAATAGTTTTGGTTATTTTGTTTTATTGAAATCAGGGATTGTTCATTACTTTGAAAGCTGTTTCAAACTACAGATATCAGAAATACAGAAACAATGAAATATATGAAGCAAACATTCTGCACACCTATAAATGGATCTCATGTTCAAAGTTCTTTTCCTAAAAGAGAAGAGAGACAGTGAAGGACTTTGCATCTGACCTTACAGAGCAAATAGATGCGAGCTAGCATAACGAGAGTGAGAGAGTGTGGGATGTGTTTTTTGTGTGTGTGTGAGAGGGATGAAAGAGAGAGAACGGGAGAAAGAGGCAGCGAGGGAGCTGAAGGCGAGAGAAATATCTTCAGTACTGCAGGAGACAGGACGCGGGAGGGAGTCCGAGCGGTGCTGCGCTGCCAACACAGGGCAGCAGGGACAGGCAGTTATCTGCTCCATTTTGACGCAGCACACTGGGGCACAGACAACAATTTTGGATTGCAAAAGAAAATGGCTCCTCTTTCCTTCGGCCTCTGTCTCTCTCTCTTCCTCTCTCTTCCACATCCCTCTGTTTTCTTGGATGATATGATAGAAGGTACCTCACTGCTTTATCTCTGCATGAAAATCTGTTTCTCTTGTGTCTCAGGACCATGGCCCTTTGCTCTCCATGTTTAAATAAGAATTGATTACATATGATGTTCTTTATTACATTCCTGATTAAAAATGTAATGATCTCCGAACATCTCTTTCTGACTTTTCCTCAAGTGTTGTAATAAGCATGTTGCATTAGAGCTTAAAAATTGCTATTTTAAAGTTATTTTTTCTAAGATACATAATTGTGTATGTTGTGCAGATTATACTGTGCTGCAGAGTGGCATAAACATCTCTTTATCATGCTCGCTCCTTCTCATGATTTCACAGTTTTTTTTCTTGTTGGCTGTGTGTGCAGGACTGGGATCAGTGTGAAAAAGGAATTGCTGCATCACACGAGAAGCTGAGGGACTTTAAGCAAAAGCTTTCTGTGCCTTTACCCGACCACCATGAGGAGCTGCACACAGAACAGATTCGCTGCAAGGTACATAAACAAAATCTGACTCATCTTGTGTCCTGTGACCTTTTAGATTTGTGTTGCTTCAGCAACATCTGAGTATTTTTCTTACTATTTGAGCTAATGCATTAAACACTATTTCCTGACCAGATTTGCAGTGATAAAGCAACAGTATCTCTATAGTCCAGATAATGATTGGTTTGTGCAGTCTGCTGCTGTCAAACACTGCATTAATAATACCCTTGCATGCTTCTTGCAGAGTGTGTGTGTGTGTGTGTGTGTGTGTCTGTGTGTGTGTGTGTGATGCCCTGACACTCTGCTGAATTTTTCATCTGCAAAGGAGGGTTGATTTTTCACACATGATGTTGCAGAGAGATGTGTGCAGTATAGCAGAAGGTGTGTGAAAGTAACATCAACCTGCTCTGGTCTGTATGAGCTGGACTATCAGCAAGAGTCTCTTTGACTTTGCCTGAGGGAAGAAAGTTGAGGTGCATGCTAATCATGCTAAACCATACATGTTAGCAGAAACACTGAGGTTTAATAAGAAGTGCTTATGCAGCAGAAGAAGAAAAAAGATTTTTTAACAGCAAAATATTGGCAGCTTTTTCCATTCTAATCATTTCTCGACACAGAGGTCACTATTTATTTTGTGCTTAATGTGTTATCGATAAGTCTCTATATTAGGAATATACAGAGTAACTCGCTGTGAATGCTAGCAGAGACATCAGTATCAACAAATATGAATACAAATGCAATTTAGGTCCTTTGGTTGTGTTGCTGTGTGTGAGGGGAAGAATATTTGCAGTCAATATTATTCTATTTTAGGTAAATGTAACCAGCAGTCTTTTTTTTTTTTAAATCTTACTTTTTGTTGTTGTTGTTGTTGTTGTTGTTGGTTTGGAAGATTTGTTTTATTTTTAAATAAATGAATTTATTTTAAAAAAATAATTTTATTTTTACTTTTTCTTTTTTTACATATTTGTTACAATGTTTATTTATTTATTTATTTATTTATTTATTGTACATCCTAAAACTTTATTTTCCGTAGTTACCTTTTGAACTTTAGTTTCAGTTATTACATTTTAACTTTAATTTAAACAGCAATTATGTAATTATGTATAATTTGTATGTTTATTTATTTTAAATCCAAAATCTTTGTCCTGAAATTTTATTTTCAACAGTTACAGTTTGAACTTAATTTTACAGTATTTCATTTTATTTTTGACTTTTAAATCTTGTATTTTATTTTATCTGATGTGTTCATGAGTTTATGTGTTTGTGTGTGTGATAGGAATTGGAGAGCAGTATTGAAGGCTGGGCTGATGATGTAGCTGGGCTGTGTATTCTGAGGGAGTCTCTCTCCAGCGGCCTCAGTGCTGATGACCTCACAGTCCTACAGGAGAGACTTATATTACTCCAGAGACAGTGGGAGGAGACCTGTCACCAGGTACACACACACACACACGTCAGTCTGTCCCTTCACATTTGTTTTACACCATAACACATTCTATGCAAAGCTGTTTACCATAAGCACAGGCATTTCGTTCGTGAGATAGCAGCACTGGGAACAAGCTCAGACGTGAAGACACTTTACAGTACATTATAGTTTAGAAACAACTGCAAGTTTTCATTGTCAAATAATGAATATATAAAGGGATGCACTGATTTGAATTTTGAGCAGCTTAATAGTTAAAAAATAGTTAAATTGAATAGATAAATGTTGATTTTTGCATTGCCTCACAAAACTTTACAAAGAATTTATGCTGTTGTTGAATCAAAGTTCTTGATGGCTCCTTATTTTCTCTGGACAACGCAGTATAAAGGATTGCAATGATAATGTGCCTCTTAATTCCTGATGTGTCTTAGTAAGGATGTCCATCTGACATCTTCATTTTCTCATTTTGCTCATCAATTTCTGGCAGCTTCTCTCAACGCCCGCCATGTCCTTCCTTTATTTCTTCCATGTCCTTCCACAGACTAGTCTCACATATCTCATAGAATATGTGGACTGAACTGCTACAGCTCAGTTTGCACATTTGTTAATGTTACTGCTGCTATTCATATCAAGTATCTTCATCTTGATTTGCACATTGTTAATGTAAGCTGCTATTATTATTATTATGTAGTTGCACTCAATTTGCTATAGGCCACTGTACTACTGTTTGCACATAAGTCAATATTGCACACCCGCACACAGAGATATACTACATATTACTGATACAAGTGGACACGTTAATGTTAATATTGCACGTCACTATATTGTTGTTTTGCACAATCAGTATTGCACACTAGCACATACAGATATACATAGTCTATATTCCTATATACATAGTCTATTTCTACTCCTGCAACATAGCTGTACTTTATTATGTCTGTTCTTATTTATGTGTATGTCTGTCTTATTTTTTTTACATAGTTTGCACTTGTCTTGGCATTCAATGTGGACAGCAAAGAAAGAATTTCATTGTACAGGGAAACTTGTTTTTCCTCACTGTGCACATGACAATAAACGCTTTGAACCTTTGAACCTTGAACCTTATTTGTACTGTGTACTCTGTGAACCCATGATGTAATTGATCATTGTCTGTCATCTCTGTAGCTGTCCCTGCGCAGGCAGCAGGTGAGCGAGAGGCTGAACGAGTGGGCCGTGTTCAATGAGAAGAACAAAGAGCTGTGTGAGTGGCTCACACAAATGGAGAGCAAGGTCTCACAGAACGGCGACATCAGCATTGAGGAGATGATTGAGAAACTCAGGAAGGTGAAATTAACACACAGTTACAACATATTCTTTCTTATGAAATCAAGAAATTGATAAATAATCATCCCATTGCTGGTAAAATATATATTTCATTGTTCAGTATAGATTCTAGTTTTTTTAGATTGTAAAATACACTACCGTTCAAAAGTTTTGGATCAGTAAGACTTGTAATGTTTTTTAAAGAAGTCTTTTATGCTTGTCAAGGCTGCATTTATTTTTATCAAAAATACAGAAAAAAACAGTAATCTTGCAAAATGTTATTACAATATAAAATAATGGTTTCTGTTTTAATATATTTTAAAGTATGATTTATTTATGTGATGCAAAGCTGAATTTCCATCAGCCATTACTCCAGTCTAAAGTGTCACATGATCCTTCAGAAATCATTCTAATATGTGACCCTGGACCACAAAACCAGTCTTAAGTAGCACGGGTATATTTGTAGCAATAGCCAAAAATACATTGTATGGGTCAAAATTATTCATTTTTCTTTTATGCCAAAAATCATTAGGATATTAAGTAAAGATCATGTTCCATGAAGATATTTTGTAAATTTCCTACCGTAAATATATTAAAACTTAAATTTTGATTAGTAATATGCATTGATAAGAACTCCATTTGGACAACTTTAAAGGTGATTTTCTCAATATTTTGATTTTTTTTGCACCCTCAGATTCCAGATTTTCAAATAGTTGTATCTCGGCCAAATATTGTCCTAATCTAACAAACCATACATCAATGGAAAGCTTATTTATTTATCTTTCAGATGATTTATAAATCTCAATTTAAAAAAATTGACCCTTATGACTGGTTTTGTGGTCCAGGGTCACATATGCTGATTTATTACTAGAATTATCAATGTTGGCAACAGTTATAATATTTTTTTGGAAACTGCGATATTTTTTCAGGATTCTTTGATGAATAAAAAGTTAAAAAGAACAGCATTTATTCAAAATATAAATCTTTTCTAACAATATAAATCTTTGCTATCACTCCTTATCAATTTAACACATCCTTACTGAATAAAAGGTTTAATTTCAAAAAAATGAAAGAAAAATTTACTGACCCCAAACTTTTGAACGGTAGTGTATATTGTTAGAAAAGATTTCTATTATAAATAAATGCTCTTCTTTTTAACTTTTTATTCATCAAAGAATCCTGAAAAAAAGTATCACAGGTTTCAGCACAATAGTTTCCAGCACTAATAATAAATCAGCATATTAGAATGATTTCTGAAATGATTTCTTGAAAATCTGGAATCTGAGGGTGCAAAAAAATCAAAATACTGAGAAAATCACCTTTAAAGTTGTCCAAATGAAGTTCTTAGCAATGCATATTACTGATCAAAAATTAAGTTTTAATATATTTACGCTAGGAAATTTACAAAATATCTTCATGGAACATGATCTTTACTTAATATCCTAATGATTTTTGGCATGAAAGAAAAATAATAAATAATAATATATAATAAAAATAATTTTGACCCATACAATATATTTTTGGCTATTGCTACAAATATACCCGTGCTACTTAAGACTGGTTTTGTGGTCCAGAGTCACATATTAGAATGATTTCTGAAGGATCATGTGACACTTTAGACTGGAGTAATGGCTGATGGAAATTCAGCTTTGCATTACAGAAATAAATTATACTTTAAAGTATATTAAAATAGAAACTATTATTTTATATTGTAATAACATTTTGAAAGATTACTGTTTTTTTCTGTATTTTTGATCAAATAAATGCAGCCTTGATGAGCATAACCTCATAAGCATTACCCCCTGGTTTCACAGACAAGGCTTAAGCCTAGTCTTAGACTAAAATGTAAGTCTGAGCTGTTTCAACTGAAAGAAACTTGCACTGACTGATCTTAAAATGTAGCAGTGCCTTTGTTTTGTCTTAAAAAGCACAACAGTAATGTTTTTTTCTAAGCACGTTTATAAAAATTACTTAAAGTGCCTCTATTATGCCATTTTTAAGGTTGCTAATATTGTTTTATGAGTCTCCTAAAACAGGTTTACATGCATCCAAGGTCAAAAAAACAGTTTAGTTTTCTCAAAAAATTGCTTTAATTTGACCTCATTTCTAAATGATTCCTAAACGACTCGTGCGAAGCAGTTTGAAGAATCATTCTCTCTAAACCCCGCCTTTCCGTGAGCACTCGCTGCTGTAATTGGTCAGATGGCGCAGTCCTTTGTGATTGGTCTACCGCGTACAGCGCGAATGACGGCCATGGGCGGCCATTATGCAAATGTGTTACTTTGTGACGTACAGCCGTAACAGAATAAGATTCGAATTCCTGACGACTCGTTTAGGCGATTGCGAGCTGACTCTTTTTTTTGATAGACAATAACTTTACATATCATGCACTTTCGGCTTCACGACTTTGCAGAAAGTTTATGGTCACATACTGCTACATGACACACTGCATGAAAGGTATTATTGGAAAAGGCATAATAGGGGCACTTTAAATGTCCTAATTGAACTATGGCCTAATCCTGTCTTAGTTTAAGCTCTGTCTGTGAAACTACAAGTCTTACTGAACTCAAAAACTTTTGAACAGTAGTGTATGTCCGACTTATTTCAGTGAATATGTGAAACACAATCTACCCAAAGTCTTATGAATATTCAGCTAAATAAACATGTAATCTCTTTGTAATCAGGACTATCAGGAAGAGATCTCAGTGGCCAAAGAGAACAAGCATCAACTGGAACAGATGGGGGAGAGATTGGCTCAGGCCAGCCATGAAAGCAAAGCTGCAGAAATCCAGTACAAACTCAGCAAAGTCAATGAGCGCTGGCAGCATCTGCTTGACCTTATAGAAGCTAGGTGAGTCTCTCAGATGATATTGCATGACGTTGTACCTGTTCTTGTACGACTGTTTTGCATTTACAGTTAAAATTGTGCCTTTTATGTGTCTTTTAGAACAAAAGCCCAAAGAATTTTTTAATGTTTGAAACAGAATGTTTTAATTTAGAAATACAAAACTAAATTTCCCAAAAGATCAGTCAGTTGTTTTGCAGATTGTCATCTATAGAAATTGGGGCATGAACTGTGCATGTTCCGTGTGCTTATGGCCCATGGGTAGAAAGGCAATATTTTGTACCAGCATCTTAAACATGATAACATGGTGTCTCTGGATATGACTGGTAAAGTCGAGTTGCCTGCAGTTAGGACTGAAAACTTTTCACATGTGTGGTGTTGATTTCACTGTGGCCAGTGTGTGAGAGTGTCATCCTCTCTCTCACACTCTCACTCTGTGCTCTGTGCAACAGCTGCTGTTTTGAGCTTTCCCAAAGTGTTTATAGAATAGGGTCAAAGAAAAGTATCCACACTTTTGCTCAAAGAAAAGTATCCACACTGTTCACAAGCAAACATATTTGAAACACAGACACAATTTCTCCCATACATGTTTATATATGTTTCTAAATGCAGGGCATTCCAACTTACTTTGTTTTTATATGCAGTTAGTTATAAATACTATAACCTAACCCTAAAAGAAAACCTACTGCATTTCTACAAATAAAAAAAACTCGTATTTACTTTATTTTTATACTATTTATACAAATGAGAATATCCCCAAAAGGAAGTTTCTTCAGCTTTAATTCACTTTTGGGTACAAACACCTGCAACTGTCTTCAATAATATAACCTGTGCAAATGGTGTTGCTCTTGCACAGATAATTTTATTATTACTTTTTTCATCTTTTATTTTGTATACTTTTTAATGGTTAAAGTGAGTAAATGAGTAAATTTAAGTTGAATACTCAGTTGGAACTGGTAATTGGTTTCAAATTTGGTTTGGTAATTGGTTTCAAAAAAGATAAGAACAATGCTGTAAATAATAAGACAGTGGAATATGAACACCGATTTAAAGTCACCAACAATAATAGACTACTTTAAAAAACTGAAAACACTTCAGCACTTCGTTTTTTTCTCTTAATATTTTCTATTTTTATTTTAATGAATCAAAATAAATAATGAATCAAAAATCATTTCTTTCCGTGTTTGTTTATATGAATAATGACCGACACACACATTCCAGTCCTCTGATCAGCACATGCTAATGACTGTCGTCTTATTTTAGCCACAGCAGTATTTGTCACTCTCAGCTGCTCATGCCTGCACTTGAGAGCAGTTCACACACACACACACACACACACACACACACACACACATGCTCAGACACCCCACATACTAACCAGGGGACTAGAGAAAGCCTGGTCACTTTGTTGTTGAGGTGAAAGAGAAGGGGAATTTTGACAGGGTGGAAGTTTTTCTTTCTTCTGGGACACTTGATTGAGAAGATTAGGCCCAATGGTGCTGGATATGGGCACTGATAACATGGCAGGAAGCCCTGGACAGGACTCAGATCTGCCAGAGTGTGACTGCGACATTAACAGGCAGGAAAACATTTATCCACTTATCATTTACATATCACAGATTCTCTTTTAATGCAATTTAATTTTAATGCAGTGCTGGAAGTTTCCATATATTGTGATATTTTCTGTTATGGCGAAGTGTCTAAAAGTTTATGTAGATGAAATTTGACGATTAAGTGAAGCTGTAATTTTTTTTCTCCACATATGTGATAGCCCAATAAGACCAGATGGTTTCGGTGAAAATCTCAGTTCGTTAAATGGAGAAAACACTATACCATGCTGTATTTGTTGACCTTCTGTTGTTGTTGCGGTGGGTTCAGTTTCAGTGTGTCTTTGTGCTTTAGGAATGTAGCTTGAAGCACAGTCACACTGAACCGTTCACATACCAGGGTAACATGAGGGCTTTATCTCACCAGGTCAAACAGTGTCTGTGTTTTTGCTAACTGCCTACAGCATACACCAAAGTTTCAATCAAAGTTAGCTGGAGTTGAAACGTGTCCACTCTGCATCCAGTCTGAGATAAGACATTTTTCTGAGGTCTAGATCTGGAATGGTGGCACAGCTGAAACATGCTATACTGGTATGCGTGTGTGAGTGTGTGTCAGCGGCACTGCATTGAGCATGTGATTCTATATTTTTAGGCACATTCAGGATTTCTTGGAAAATCTGACACCACTGGATTGCATTCTACGTCTGCTTATATTGTTATATATGCAAGGCACCTTGACCATTCATCCGTTAACAAGTGACAAAGTAAAACTGGAGAATGGAATGCAGGTGCCTTACTTATATAAACTATATGTTTATATTTACAGTGAAAACATTTAATAGATCCTAGAGAAATCATGTAGATGTTGTTATGGTATTATAAGCAGTATCATTGTATTAGAGCTATTTTTAGCTAATAATAATGCATTGATGAAGGTAGAGGTGAACTGATTTTGTATTTTGGTAACACTTTACAATAAGGTGTTATTTTTTAACATTAGTTAATGTATTAACTAACATGAACGAACAATGAACAATACATTTATTACACTATTTATTAATCTTTGTTAAAGTTAGATAATAAAAATACAGAATTGTTTGTTCATGTTAGTTTACAGAGCATTAGCTAATGTTAACAAACACAACTTGTGATTTTTAATAATACATTAGTAAATGCTGAAATTAGAAGTATTCTATCTAGAAGTATTGTTCATTCTTAGTTCGTTAACTAATGAACCTTATTGTAAAGTGTTATCTGTATTTTCACGACTGTTGCGATACTAATTATTTTTCTTTCAATGTCCAGTAACCGATATTCAGAGTAAATTTATTGTTGACAAATATAAATTAAATAAATAATTATTGAACTATTATAATACTATTGTAATAACTTAATATATATTACTGTTACGATTAATTAATAATGATTATTTATTTTTTATTTAAATTCATATTCATAATAATAAACTCTCAGATGTATTTTTGTCTTTGTTTTTTGGGCTATGTCTAACATTAAAACTTAAAATGCTATGTTATCGAAAGACATCCATTACTATAAAAGTCTTTGTTCACAAAAGACATTCATGAAGAAAATTAATGATCAGTGTACATCTAATATTTACTGATTCTTAAAAGGCAAATTTCAATCCGACCTCAAGTTTCTTTGACTGAACATAAAAGATGTTTGCACTGCACAGTCCTGGTTTAAATAGCCTAACTACACTTGAAGCTTTATTACACTTTTCACAGAATGTGATGTTAATACAGTCTCTTTACTCTGCCTCTGTCTCTCTGTCTCTGGGGTCTGTAGGGTAAAGAAGTTGCGGGAGACACTGGTGGCTGTGCAGCAGCTAGATAAGAACATGAGCAATTTGCGCTCCTGGCTGGCTCTTGTCGAGACTGAACTCTCACGACCCATCGTCTATGAAACCTGTGACTCACATGAGATCCAAAGAAAACTCAACCAGCAACAGGTAATCCACACACAAACAGAAAAGACATTCATTTACATATGGTCTCATAAAAGTCTGTCAATATAGTAAGTCTTAGGAAAGCTCAACCAACATGTAATTTTGCACAAGCACACAAACATTTCTTAGTACAGGTGCATCTCAGTAAATTAGAATGTTGTGGAAAAGTTCATTTATTTCAGTAATTCAACTCAATTTGTGAAACTCGTGTATTAAATCAGTGCACACAGACTGAAGTAGTTTAAGTCTTTGGTTCTTTTAATTGTGATGATTTAGGCTCACATTTAACAAAAAACACACTTAAAAAATCACATTTAATCTCAACAAATTAGAATATGGTGACATGCCAATCAGTTAATCAACTCAAAACACCTGCAAAGGTTTCCTGAGCCTTCAAAAGGGTCTCTCAGTTTGGTTCACTAGGCTACACAATCATGGGGAAGACTGCTGATCTGACAGTTGTCCAGAAGACAAACGTTGGGGCTGTTTACACCTGGTCACTTCATGCGTTTTCTCTGATCGGATATCTATTTGATTTGTTAAAACGTTTCCATTTACTCTTGGCCACATAAATGTGTCTTCGCGAAACGGATATAAATCCGTTCTTCAATTCCCGTGCTATATGCAAATTTAACGGAGTTCACGTCAATGAAA
>JAFVLL020010270.1:0-49573 GCA_021397915.2 Tor tambroides
GGAGTAAATGGAAACAAGGAGGCAGTATTGGACACACACAATTTGATTTACCAAGCAAATTAAACAGTTTTATATATATATATTTTGTCAAAAACCCAAACAGAAATAACGTTTTGGTAATTGAACTCTGTAATGGCATAATTGCGGTGCATCATATCTTCGTATGGGGTGTAACAATTTATTTATATAGCAAGCCACCATGAATAATGTGGAGGATGGATCTATTTCTGTTATTTTTTGCCATTGATAATCCTGGAGTGGTAGCAGAAGTGTGATTTTTCACCAGTCTAGGCTGAATATTGAAAATGTATTAGTTAGCCACATACTAGCCTACTGCCCAGGACCCAGTTGAAACAGATTTTGGCCCATATTTGTGGTCACGACCCAGCAGTTGAGAACCACTGCTCGTGCAAGTATGCAGTGTGGACGTATATCTGTGATATTGTGTAGTGAGCGCATGCATGTCGAGCTCTTGCTGTGTGTGAAATAGAGGCAGCAATAGGTGAATGTGTGTTGAATGCGAAAAAGTATTGGGAAGATGCACACCAATGTCATTTGGGCACCCAGGGCTCTTGTTCAGGGGCACTGGAAATCACATGGTCACGTCATGGCTCGAGATAAGAATCGGTAAGGGTTAGGTGTAGCTTAAAGGCCCAGTGGTAGACTGTGAATTGAAGGAAATGACTGAAGGCTGTCCTCTGTGTGTGTTGATGATGTTTTTTTTGTGTGTTGTCTTAGGATGCACTGAATTAAACACAGTTGTTAATGGACAAGTAAACAAGTCACAGACGGACATCTCGTCTCAGGTGTTTCAATGACAGCCGTGTTGTTTGGAGTGTCTTCACATATCCTGTAAAACAAACACACATACTTCTGTGTTGTACAGAATCTAAGATTGATTGAACTGCATTCACCCCTTTGGTCTCCCGCTTCCATTCACATCCGTTTGATCTCCTCGTCTCTCTGTTCTCTCTCGTCAATCCATCAGACTGTTTGTCCTTGTAAATTCCTGCATTATGAGTTCATCCGTCACAGCTGGAGGCAAAACGGCTCAAACTGCTTCATGCAGCGAGTGGAGTGCCATTTGATCACAACTGGACAGATTAGTAGGAAAACATTTTGGGTGACAGTTTTAAATTGAAATTTGTACTGTTTACCATGAAGGATGTGTTTGAATAGGTTTACCTCTTTGGGAATGGTTATTTTTGTCTCCTGTGTGATTTGTGATTCAGTGATGTGATTCACTGCAATACAAGCCTACACTTGTGTGCTGGTGTTTCTCATGCTGTGTTATTGTCTCTGATGGAGGAATTCATGACTGAATGAGGCAGTTATGTGGATATTGTTTCTTTTTAAGTTACTAAGTGAGAGGATGACTGTTGCCCTTTGACAGACTGGCAATATCTCCACTCACCTATAGAGGGTGCTCTTTAACTGCACATTTGGCATTGATTTGTCATTCTGACCTCAGTTACTGAGTTCATGCTTTCAGAATAATGTACCTGTGCACAAACATATAACATAAGATTGGTCAATAATAAATACTCTTGAGATATTATTTGAGTTGGATGCAACATTTTGTGTGTCTGAAACATTTCAGTTGATGTAACGCCTCACATTATGCTCCATTTTGTTATGTAGTGCCAACATCTATGATCCACTCTCATCTCAATCTACTTTTTTTTTTTTTTTGGAATATCCTGTTTTGCTGTATCCATTGTAAATGGGTTGTAAATTATAATTCTTATAGCCTAATTTGTCAATCCATCTTTATTTTTCTTATTGTAATCAATTGATACAGCATTTATTTTTAGTTTCATAATGTTTAACAACCACATTTTTCAACATTAAAAATTATATACATAGATTTTGAGAAGTCTCAATGGTATCTAAAGCTGCATTTATTTGATTTTAAAATGCAGTAAAATATTGTGATATATTATTACAAATAACTGTTTTCTATTTAATATACGTTTATTATAAATTATTACAAATAACTGTTTTCTATTTAATATACGTAATTTTTTCCTGTGATGGCAAAGCTGAATTTTCAGCAGCCATTTCTCCTGTCTTCAGTTTTACATGATCCTTTAGAAATCAGTCTAATATGTTGATTTGCTGCTTAATATTTTTGTGACAACAGTGAGCCTTTTTTCAGATTCTATGATGAATTGAAGCCGCAAAATTTTAAGCAGTTGTGTGTTAATTTAAACGTGTTATATAAATGTTTAAATATTTTTTTTCGAAACATTGACAAATATATTTGAATGTAATTTTAACATTTAATTCGGATGTTGTCATTTAAGATTTATCATCACATTCTGACTGGAGTGCAGTGTGTAATTCAACATTATTCTTTTAAAGTCATTGTTAACATACTGCAGTGTAATTATTTCCGCTCTTTATTTTTTTGTCAATTTTGTCAGTAATATTGTTGGGTAACTTAACACCGGATGTGCAGTCCTCATTGCTGTGCAACATGTACAGGCCTGAACTGTCATGTAACACACTGGTTCATGAGGCCTGTCTCCTGCGGGCCAGCTTAAATCCTTGCATATGAAGCCTTCTTTAATATTAATGCCTGCTGATTAAACTGTCCAGAAATTATAATGAACCTGACAGAAAGTATCAAGTTTGTGCTGCTCTTTAAAGTCTAATGTTAACACTCTTAAATGCCATAAAACAGCTAAATATAGAGGTTTCAAGGGACACCTCGCAAATGAGGCCAATTCAGCTGATACGCTAGTTTGCCGGTAGTAAACATTTACTGTGATGGTTTGAAGATTAATACAGTGAGTGTAGTAATTCTTGTGTAGTGGGTCAGTGAGCTGTACTTTTATAACTTGTTTTAGGCCTTCTTTATAGCTGCCTGATGGGCCTGTGGATGGGATCTCACTAATAGATACATGGTGTAATTTGTAAGCAGTGTAAATCAATACGAGTGGGAGCGCCAACAAGAGAATAAATCAGGTGATCATGGACAAGCACTAATAAGCCATTTCACTCTTAACAAATGACCCTGTCTGTGTAGCATCTGTGTGTCTCTTTAAGTGTGTAGAGAGCTTAAATGTAAGTGTGCGAAAGCAAGATAGAAATAAAGAGGATGAAATGCAATATTATCATAACGATATACATTTTTTTTTTTACAGATAACAGGCTTGAAGATCTACAGTTTCCCTTCTTAAATCAGCCTATGGTGGTTTGGTGGTCTTAGCCGGTCTCCCAACCTGTTTGAGCTCATTGGTTTAGAGGGGTTTTGTGCACTTGTCATACAGGGCAAGCAGCTGAACACCAGCTTGGCCAGGTTGGGAGACCAGCTTAAGCCAGATAAGACCAGCAAACCACTTTAGGTTAAGTGCTTGACTTTCACCGAAGTCTTCTGCTGCTTAAACACTTAAAAATATGAGTTCCAGACAGGAATTTTAACAGAAATGCCATAGAAGAACCATTTTTGGTTCTCCAAAGAACCTTTCAGCTCTCAGGAAATATTTTTTTTCTTAGTGTGAAGGACATTTTAAAAAATCTAAAGAACCTTTTTTCCACTATAAAGAATCTTTTGTGGAATGGAGAGGTTTAGTGGATGTTAAAGGTTCTTCATGGATCCATAGATGCCTATAAAAATGTTATTTTTAAGAGTGTAGATGTTTTTCCTAAGAACTCTAATAACTTCACACGTGGCTTCTCTAAGGAAATGTGCAGTTAAAAGAGTCGTTTCATTTATTTTAAAATGAACTCAAACATTTCAGATCATCTGAGCTGTGCTAGTCCTTGTCTAAGGAAATGTTGTTTATTATAGGATTAGTATAGTATTATTAAACTATTAGAAATGAAAGAATTTAGTCCATCTTAGGTTGTTATTATGAATGAAAATGATGAAAGAATCACACACATACAGAAAAACTGCAGAAACTTCTGTCCACATCATGTGTCTTTGTCCTTAGAGCAGTAGTTTGATGAGCATGCTCAGCTCAGATCAGACCAGCCCCAGCAGGCAGCGACAGGTATTTGGATATTTTATAGAGATCACCCATGTGAGGCCTTAAGCTATCCAATGCTCCGTCCATTCAAAGCAGTATTCAACAGCAGCCTAATCCCATTACTGGATCCCACCCAGGGGACATATCAGTCTCTCTCTGTATCTCTCTCACTGTTTCTTTCTTTCTTTCTTTCTTTTAGAGATAAATGAGCCATGCATTTAGGGTTGAAAAAGACAGTATATATTGTCTATAGTCTGGTATCATACACTGTGTTTACTATTATGTTCAATGGCAAAGTTTATTCAAGTGCATTTCTGGAAGATTTCTGTTATGTTGTTTTAGGAATAGATCACCCAAAAATAAATCTTTTTAATTTATTTACGCTCATTTAATTCTAAACCTGTCTAACTTTATTCTGTGGCACCAAACTTTCAGTATTTATGTATTTTCCAAACAATGATAGTTCACCAGATCAGTCAGAGGTCAAGTGTTTAGTATTATTTATATACATTTATAATATGTGACCCTGGACCACAAAACCAGTCTTAAGTCGCTGGGGTATATTTGTAGCAATAGCCAAAAAGACATTGTATGGGTCAAAATTATCGATTTTTCTTTTATGCCAAAAATCATTAGGATATTAAGTAAAGATCATGTTCCATTAAGATATTTTGTAAATTTTCAACTGTAAATATATCAAAACTTAATTTTTGATTAGTAATATGCATGGTTAAGAACTTCATTTGGACAACTTTAAAGGCAATTTTCTCAATATTTAGATTTTTTGGCACCCTCAGATTCTAGATTTTCAAATAGCTGTATCTCGGCCAAATACTGTCCTATCCTAACAAACCATACATCAATGAAAAGCTTATTTATTCAGCTTTCAGATGATGTATAAATCTCAATTTTGAAAAAAATTGACACTTATGACTGGTTTTGTGGTCCAGGGTCACATATTTATTAATATTTTGAACTGACTTCATGTTTTCAGTTTTAATATTAGTTTCAGTATTAGTTTTAATATTTTTTTCTGTTATTTTTTATCTATATTTAACTATTTTATTAGTTTCAGTAGTTTTAGTACTTAAGTACTTTAGTACTTAACCTCTTAACTGTCACCCGTCCACCCTGTGGGACGCCCAAGTTTACTTCACTATATTACAATAAATCCTGATCTAATCATGACAAACTCTATATCGTTGGAAAGGTCTAAGACTCCTAAATAGATATTTTACCACTTTTTTTTTTTTTTTTTTGTTAAATTATGTAGGAAAATTATTAGATTATGACGAGTGCACCTAAAAAAATCTACATCATAACAGGAGTTCTGACCTTTGTCACAGACCATCTTCTTGGTTGCCTTTCACGCTTTAGAAATCATAAGAAATTATATATCAGTTGAAAACTTAAAATCTAAAATTTTATGCTTTGAAACCCATTTTAAAATCAGACATTGCATTACCATGGAAATGGTACATAAATATCATGTTACAAAATGTTTTCGTTCATGAATTATAAAAATTTAAGTTTGGATAGTGCACTATAATGTCTATGTTCAAAACTGTGAGTGACAGTTAAGGGGTTAAACTTATTATTTCAGTTACTTGACAAAGTATCATTTATTATTTAAGCTTAAGTTTTTATTTAATATTTAATGCAAATTGTTTTTTATATTTTTAGTTTTATATTTTATATTTTTAGATTACATTTAGTTTTATATAATAATTTAGTACCAGTGATTTTTTTTCTAGGAAGATAAGTAAATCCCCCCCCCTCACAAATCTATGATATGACTTTAAAGGGGACCTATTATGCTCCTTTTTACAAGATGTAAAATAAATCTCTGATATCCCCAGAGTGTGCATGTGAAGTTTTAGCTCAAAATACCCGACAGATAATTTTTTATAGCTTGTTAAAATTGCCACTTTTAGGGTATGAGCCAAAACGCGCTGTTTTGAGTATGTCTCTTTAAATGCAAATGAGCTGGTGCTCCCGGAGAAGAAGGCGGAGCTTCAAGAGCTCAAGCTCCAGCAATAGCAGCAGTGCTAGCTTTTGCAAATAAACATTCCACTATTAGTACAAGCCTGTTATCTCTACAGAAAACATACTGTTTAAAAGTCAGTCATCTGATTGTACTGTGCATAATAAATTTGCGTTTATGAATTACACAGACGGGGAGCATGGCGCGATAAAAATAACAACATAGCTAGTCTCATGGTGCTTCGCATACTATCACAAACTTTAGAAGCCCCACTTGTGATTATGAGCTCAACAAACTCAAGCGATCGACTCACATTGCTTTCATATGCAACTTTTAACTACCACATTCCTATTCATGATCGTTCATGAAGACAGAACCAGTGAAAACAGACAGAGACAATGGTAGCTTTAGCATCATTAGCCTTACAGAGTGCCAAGAAGCTCTTTTAGAAGGGCAATTTGGAAAACAAATGCGTGATACTTACTTTGTCTGGAGCTGACGTTTGTGCACAAAGTATTGGTATTGATCCCTACACGTATTGGGGACATTCAGAGCATGTGAGAGATCATGTTCCAGAGCGGAACTCGGACATCTTTAGGTTTCAACGCCATAGAGAAACACTGGAAGATCCGAAGCGCTCATCGGTTTTATGGGGTTTATGCTTCAAAAATGGAAAAACGATGTGCCTGGGGTATTTGTAACACTGATTCCAGGTATCCTGAGAAGATGGCAATATAATTTATTTTATTACATTTCCTGAATCTAAACAAAACAGAGCAAAATGTCCCTAAGCATTCAACCCCAATACAAATGAAGACAAAAACGTTCATTTTCTGGTTGTCATACACTCATTAAGTTACAATTTTCATCTGCTCAAGCAGAACGTTAATGTTATCTTGTGCTTCAGCAAGGTAGCTCTGTCTAAAACTAGCTAATGTTAAAGTTAGTGAGTCCATGCTAACGTACAAACCTAAATAGCGAACTGTTCTTGCGTCTTGTACAGTGTAGGTCAAAAACACATAAACGAAGGTCTACATTTCAGTGCCTCTCCATATTAAACTGGTTAAATGTACATTATTTTAATCGTACCCTGCGATACATGAACAGTGTTGATCCTGCATGTTGTCATCCGCAATCGTGATGACCGACCGTAATATGAGACTTCTCCCGCTTGCATTGTGATCTGTAAACTCTCTTTACCCACCATATTTATTTTTAAATATTTGATAAATCCCTCCATGGAATATTTAATTCCCATTTAGTGGCCTTCTGTGTCCAAAATTGTGCAAAAACATTGTGGGACAAGGTTTTCACACTGCAGCTGTCATTGTAAGACAGTAAGCAACTCCGCTTGTTTGTCCGAGGGAGCAACAGTAACTAAGGGCTTACCGATAGGTCAGTTGTGTTTTTTTTTCCCCGTTTATGATGAAATTCATAACGGTTATGTTTCAGGGTGACGTTCACCTTCCTAAAAAATTAAATAACTGAAAAAGTAGGCTATATTTGATTTTCATTAGGCCTACTTTATTTCCATGAAAGCACAGCTTCAGTTATTGTGTAACAGAACATTTAAAACACACACACAAGATGAAATAAATGCACATAGAATTTCACAAAATACATCTTGCTTATCAAGCCCATGAAAAGCACACACAAGATGAAATGCACCTAAAGAAATATTTAGTGGCGTTAATAAAAGAAACACACTTTCTAAAAGACCAAAACTGCGGGGAAATGCGGTTTATTAAAATGTCTGTCAATCTTTACAGGATTTTAGAATTTACTTTTAGAAACATTAGACAAACTATTGCTTATTCCACAGATTCTTGAACTAGCAAATTACCAAAGGGCTTTTTGGGTTGAGCAAGCGGTGCTGAGCGTATTGAGTGAGCGGAGCGTAATCTTCAGAAAGGCGCTCTCCGCTCCGAAGGAAATATGACCGCTACGCTCCCGCTCCACTCTGCTCACATGCTCTGGGGATGTTACCGATTTTTTTTCCCGGGACATTTCCTTAGACAATGAAACTTAACCACAGTGTCTTCAGCAGCTCAGATGAAGGGAGTCTATGGAGACTCCCATGTTCATTGGTGCATCCCAGAACACAACACTTGTAATGCCTCTTTGGTGCTGACATTGTATATCTCCAGTAATGGCGGACTGCAGTTTCTCACTCAGGGCTGTGTCTATGCTAATAAGGCATAGAGCGTCACAAATGGGTGGGACTTTTCCACTCAGTGACGTTTCAAAAGGGAGAATCTGTTTGGAGAGACTGTTCATGACTTTTTGGGAAAATAGAAGAGTGAGTGGGTGGATTTTTACAATTATAGGCTGGTTGTTTTCACACACTGTGGCCACACAACTGTGTTCAAACACTTTAGAAAAGTGATTTTTTGCATAATAGGTCCGTTTTAAGTATTTGAATGTAGTGCAAAGGCCATATGCATATGTGTAAAAATTGCATTTAGTTTCATTTTTATATTTCTATAGTAGGCTATATTTATAATGGATTATTCATTTTTGATAGATTTACATTTTTATTACATTATTTTCCTGACAGTTTAATCTATCATACTACATGACTAAAATATAACGCAAAGGCCTTTTATATTGCTTTTTGGGCAGTTTTTGGCCATTTTTTTTTTTTTTAGAGTAACAGATAGAAAATATTTGTGAAAATTCTTCAAAATTCTCCTTTTGTGTTTCCACATGAAAAATAACATTATACATGTTTTGAACCATGTATTGTTGAGTAAATAGTGACAGATTTTCCTTTTTGGATGAGCTGTTCCTTTAACTGCAGACCTGAGACCAGCGGCAATGTCAAGGACATTGGAGTGAAGGTCGGTGTTTATATGGCTGAATACTGACGGCGCATCAGTTTTGAAGGCCACGCTCTGATATCTCAGAGCCGAGCTGAGTTATGTGGGACATGAGCGTGTATGCTTTTTCCTCCTCCCCGTGCCTCCCACATCTCTATTCCTGTTTCATGATTTATTCTTCTGGAAAGGTCATCATAACTGCGCAGGACCAGCCTTCATCTGCTCAACGCATAATCCCATTTATTTGCAACATACATGGTCTTTACCCACTGTTGGGTTCGCCTCCTTCTAATCAGAGAGTTCACCTGTGTGTGTGTTCATGCTGAAATATTGTTTTTAGGATTGTGTGGCTGTTTGCATGAATATGTGTGCATATACTGGGTTTGTTTGTGATTGTGTGTGACTCTTAATATATTTACCTTGACTGCTTACATCTATTCATTGTTTGTGTTATAAGTTTTCTATTTAGACGCTTATGGGGTGTCTTAGTGACGTGTGTGCTTATGTATTTACACCTCCTTACTGCATCGGTGTGTGTCCATGTGTTATGTGTGCTCTCTCTGAGGGTTGAGGGAGGCTGTAGTAATCAGCTCCCTTTCCCACACTAACATCAATAACACTGTATGTCTGGTTCCACGTGAGCCGGCTTGTTGTTTAGCTCTCAGTCCTGATGAAAGACTGATATTAAAACTAGTTCAGGCTGCCCACATGATCTGCTGCCCTTCTCAGGATTTCCAATCTTACGAATCATGATTCAAACCTGAATTAATCCTGGTGAACTGAACCCATGACCTCTTCAGAGATAACAGAATAAAGATAAAACTACAACAAAATCATCAAGCTTCAAGCCTTATAGGATGTTAGCGTTAATAATGAAAAGCAAGTTGAAAATATACGGTGGATAACAAACAGAAAGTTCTGGATTTTATTTTATTTTATATTATACTTTAATAATAATTATAAGTAAAAGAAATTAATAATTTGATCATAAATGAATTTTAAATGTAAACTTTTAAATATTAAAATGTACATTTTGATTAATATTAATTTAATACAACAAATACTGCTATCTGTGTATGAGTTTTTTTTTCTACATTACAGGACTGAGAATATGGGTTGAATGTGATTACTTTTTATGAAAATAACAATAATATAATTTATAATAATAAAAATATGGTAACAGTAGCTTTCTTCTTGTATCTTAAGGGTGCTAGGTTTCATGGGCCAAAATAGACACTTAAATTACTTCGTGAATTTACATTGAGTCCTACAATACTCTTCCACCATGAGTATATATAATATATAAAATTTACTGGGTCCCACTTTATATTAGGTGGCCTTAACTACTATGTACTTACCTTTAAATTAATCATTTAATACAATGCACTTATTGTGTACATACATGTTTTTACATTGTACTTATATTGTTAAAAATACCTATATGTAATTACATCTGTAATTAATTTGTGTAATTACATTCATAATTACACTGTTGACTTACACCTTAACCCACCCTTAAACCTACCCAAACCACCAAACCTGTCCCTAACCTTACCCGTATCCCACCTCAATAGAAGCAAAAGTGGTTTGCAATACAATATGAACTCAGTAAATACATTGTACTTATTTTTTGATGTAAGTACATAGTAGTTAATGCCACCTAATATAAAGTGTGACCATTTACTGTTATTGCAGTAAATAATGGTTTTGTTAAATGAGTTCAAAGTGGCCTGTGCAGTTTCCTGTGTGAGTATGAGAGCCTCTTCGTGAAGGATATGATCCCATAATAAGCTTTCTCCCCCCCGCTCATCATCAAGGTGACTAAATATCCCTCGGGACACAAGAGCTCTTTAGAAAAGTGTGTTCGTGTTTTTGAAAAGACTTTGAAAGTCCAGTTTGAAAAGTTTCACATATTTTGTCTTTTTTTTTTCCTTCTCAGGGGGCTACAAGAATGAGGTCTTTTAGGCTCCCACCATGGCGTCTGTCGCTATGATACCCGCTCTCTGTGTGTAAACTCCATTACGGCTGTATGCCCATCTCTGTCACTGTCATCACGGTCACACACACACACTCACAAGCACTCCGAGTCACTCTGAAAATCTGCTCCTGTGGTGTCCATCACAAAGTCTGTGGGTTCCATCACCACCTCAATCAAGCAGAAGAAAAGAAAACCTCCGCAGTACGAGTTAACACTCCCACAAGCTCTCGCACATATGTGCTACACGCAGGTCTGCGCTCACGCCATCTCAGTGACTTCATCGGGTCTGATCAACCAGCAGAAAAATCAAAGAACTCCCACACATCTGGTTTCAACAAACAACACGCATCCCCTCCTCCACAACACTTTTTAATGGAAAATACCTCCACTGAGTGGTAAAATTGCATTTATGTAGATGCTATCGACTTGTATGCGAAAACAGTAGTACTAAGTACAATGCTAATGTCTCTGTGGAGGCAGAAGATAAGAGAGGATTTGATAATCCGGGGCTTCCCAGAAATCAGAGCAGCATCAGGGGCATCCTGAGCATGTGACAAATGCCTTTTTTTTTGGAGTAAATCTGATTCTGATCCATTATGAATAATTAAGAACTTTTTGTCTGTTGTAGACTGGACACAAGAGATGTTATAGGAAATGCTGGGGAGAACAGGAAATAACCCCAAAAATATTCAAATACAAGTGTCACCGCATGACATATCGGAACATGTGCGAAACCCACAAGGCGTTCGACATTATTTGCAAATGTTTTCAGCTACAAATAAGAGTTCACATAGGACCTGTTCTTGTGTTCCAAAACCGCTCAACAGAGTGCAACATAAATGTTTTGAGATCCATTGTCGAGATTTTCATTGGACATGTCTTAAAAACACAGTGCTCAAAGATGTCCATCTGGCACATATTTGCAAGAAAAATAAAATAGAAGAAAAGGACACTTTGTGAATGGCCCCTAAAACAGTGGGACTCATTCTCTCAACTGTGCGTACAGTTAAATTTGTTAGTTGAAGCAAAAAGTGTTTGGAATTTGGACAGAAAGACAAAATTACTAACAAGTTGCTACAAAGTTAATGGTTTTAATGAGGAAAAGAATTACATCCCATTAAGTGTCAAGTGAAAAATGATGGTTAAATGTAAAACTATTGAATTAAAGGGATAGTTCAGCCAAAAATGAAAATTACCCCATGATTTACTCACCCTCAAGCCATCCTTGGTTTATATGACTTTCTTCTTTCATATGAATACAATTGGAGTTATATTAAACGTCCCAAATCATCTGTTGGAACATCACTCTCTCGTGAATGCGCGAATGACAGCTAGTGAAAGCTAGAGGTTACGGTTTATAAAGTTTTAAATGTGGATATTATTCTTACACAAAAGCATTGCTTCACTTCAGAAGGCCTTTATTCACACCCCTGAGCTGTGAGGAGTACTTTTATGATGGATGGATGCACTTTTTTGGGCTTCAAAATCTCCACCCCCATTCACTGCCATTATAAAGCTTGGAAGAGCCAGGATATTTTTTGATATAAATCTAATTGTATTCATCTGAAAGAAGAAAGTCATATACACCTAGGATTGCTTCAGGTTGAGTCATGGAGTGATTTTCATTTTTGGGTGAACTATCCCTTTAAAGATTATGTATATAGTAACAATATATTTTAGATTTATTTAGTTTGAGAGCAAAGGAGGACTCACTCTTTTACATCATTAGTTCTGTGAGTGTTAAAGAGATCATTTGACCCAATTTGCTTCTTTGGTTTCTTTCATTGGAGTTTTTTTATTTTTTGCAGAATCGTGGGTGTTGATTTTCACCTGGAATTCTGCTCTTAAATGTGATTATTTAAAAAATAAATTGTAAAAATATATACTGATGGCTTCAACAGAAGCATATACCATCGATTAACAACCTCACAGTAATTTTGGCTTTAAAGATTCATAAGTCAACAGTAATCAGTTTTCCCATAGTGAAAATGATTGGGATTTTTACGTCCGAATCCTGACTACTGCACTCTGTTCAGCTGATGGAAAGAACTGCTCTGGGGTGTGTTTCCCAAAACTTAACTATGGTCGATAGTTGAACTCTATTGGTAATGACAGAACTTGCAACCATAGTTGCTTTTGGAAAACGCACCCCAGATTGGCTATTTTTTTGTGATTTTGTCAGGCCACGCCCCATTTTTATAAGAGTTTGTCCCTTCCATCTTATTTTAACTTTAAATTCCACAGATTTTGTCCTCCCAAACAACATAGAAAATGAGCAGCGGGCAGATTTCACGTGGGCTTGATGAGTAATGGTTTGATTTTGGATGACGGTGAAGGGAAAAGAAAGGACAAATACTTGCAGCACAATTTTGTTTTTCATTGTGCACTTATAGTTACTCCTACACTAATGAGCAACAACCCATGTCCTTCATTCTTTTTCCCCTTTTATTATTTCTGAATACACTTGAACTCTATTTTTAAGATACACAATGGAAAACTAACCTAAACCAAGAATAGAAACATTCCTCTTGTGGATAAAGGACTGTTTCCATGACCATTGCCCTTTCTGGATACAAATTCTCCCAGGGGTTTAGGACTACAACATTGTTCGGCGGAATCAGACAAAGGGAGGGTGGAAAAATGTTTTAATCATCATCTTCCAATCATACAGTCTGAACAATAGCACCTGTCCCCGCAGCTGCGAAAGGACAGGGAAGACGTGTCCACCCTCATGTTGGTGAATTATTCTACAAAGCCCAAATTGTGTCTGCGGCAGATGAGACAAAGAGAATTCCGCATCCCGTCCCCCTGCGAGACACTTGCATTCATCAAGCTGACCTGGTTGCCACAGAGCCGCGGCTCTCAGTATCCCCCCGTTCCTCTCCCGGTCTCATCTGTTCATCTCGCATCCTGTTATTTATTTCATCCCCTTCTCGCACGCTTCACTCAGCTCGTATTATTACTAATGATAATGGCGTCACGAGGCCAGACACTTCATTGTTCTCCACTCTCTTCTCCTGCACCGGCCTGTGTTTATCTTTTGTCTGCGCTCGTTTGTTCTTGCTTTCCGTCTCATTGTTTGTCGGCGCTAATGGAGATAAGGAGACTGATTGTCCCGCTTTCATGTGCAGAGGGGAGAGACGGGCAGATCAACATGGCACTAATTGTTTTCCACCCTCTCCTGTCAACTACGTCAGGTACACATTCATCATTAAGGTGTATCAGTTGGGGGCAAGATGACTTTGTCAGATGAGCTCCCCCATCACTTCATCCGTCAGACCGCGGGGGCTGAACATGCCCACGTACCTGAGACGCTCATCAAGCGTCTCGTTCCCGGCCTTCGCCCACCAGCACCAATCACGGTCTGGCTGGGTGGGCCATCGCCTTGGCAACTGACTGTCTGGCCTGACATCTTATCTCTTTATTATCTTTTTAATGTTTCCTCAAAAAAGTTTTGGCATGAAACAGAGCGGGTTTATATGGGTTGGGTAGAGGTTTGCGCTTATGACGTAGTACGAACCAGTTAGATTTTGGCCAATTGGATTAGTTCACTTAGCGAACATTGTGATTTTCAGATAATTTTCCATTCAAAGGTAAAATTTAATATTTATCCTCACTCTTATGCCCACCAAGGCTGCATTTATTTGATCAAAAATACAGTAAAAACTGTAAAACTGTCAGCGCCGACATATAACGCCATTGCGTTATGGATGTCCCGAGTTCGAATCCTGGCTCGAGGACCTCTCCCGATCCCGCCCCCTCTCTCTCCCACTCCTCTTCCTGTCTATTCTCCACTGTCGTATCATATCAAAATATCAATCGTATCAAAAAAAAAAAGTAAAATAGCTTTTCTTACAATGTAATATATTTTGAGTAACTTATTCTTAATTTATTCATTTATTTATTATTGTGATGGAATTTTCAGTGTCATTACTCCAGTTTTCAGTTTCAGTTTATAATATGCTCATTTGGTGCTGACGAAAATCTGACGAATTTCTTTTTATTATCAATATTGAAAACAGTTGTAATATTTCATATTTTTCTGGATTCTTCGATTAAATAGACAAGTTCAAAAGAACAGCATTTACTTGAAATGGAAATCTTTTGCATCTTTTAACATCATAAATATTTTTACTGTATTTTCTCATCAATTTTATTC
The DNA here is from genome assembly GCA_021397915.2 of Tor tambroides. Classification (NCBI taxonomy): domain Eukaryota; kingdom Metazoa; phylum Chordata; class Actinopteri; order Cypriniformes; family Cyprinidae; genus Tor; species Tor tambroides. The sequence goes on from JAFVLL020010270.1 coordinate 14,918, forward strand.
ATCTTTGCAATATAAAAGTATGAATTCTTAAAAAAAAAACATACTGACCCTAAACTTACTTATTTTTCAGTCAGAACTCATTTCACACAGCAGGATTTCGCTGACAGGTCCAAATATTTAGCATACCAAATATTTCATGGGCGTCAGTGACGTGTCAGAGATTCTCTCAGATCCCGTCTTTGATAATTCACACTGTGTGATTGTCACTCTTGTGAAAGAGCACCGCTTTGCCTCCGATTTTGGGCATTTGTTGGCAATTTTGCAAAACCTGTCGGCGAGTGAAAATTGGGGCTAAAATCATGCAGTGTGAACTCAGCATTAATCTGTGCAGCCAATCTGATCTTGTGAGTTCAAATCTGTATGTTTTTCTAATTTAATTTTCACACGCCTCTAAATTAATTAGTGCAGCTTTTTATGGAGTGAACATCCGAGAAATTGCATTACATATGATGAAGTATGGTATCCCTTGGGAAGCTTGTCAGTAGATTGTTTAGATTCATTCATTTGCAGGCCTGGTTTTGAGTAGGGCCCTTTGCACTGAGAGGGTAGCATGGGAGATATATGTTCGTGTTTAATTAACCCCACTGCTTTATGTAAATGAACTGACCAAGCTGGAGTGGTGAGGAAAACTACAGAAATCATTGATGAATGAATTGGAGAAACTGGTCAACATTTTCTGTTGATTAGTCAGTGTTGAAATGCCTCTTATATGTGACCCTGGACCACAAAACCAGTCTTAAGTCGCTGGGGTATATTTGTAGCAATAGCCAAAAATATATTGTATGGGTCAAAATGATCTATTTTTCTTTTATGCCAAAAATCAATAGGATATTAAGTAAAGATATTTCCATGAAGATATTTTGTAAATTTCCTACTGTAAATATATTAAAACTTAATTTTTGATTAGTAATATGCACTGCTAAGAACTTCATTTGGACAACTTTAAAGGCAATTTTCTCAGTATTTAGATTTTTTTGCACCCTCAGATTCCAGATTTTCAAATAGTTGTATCTCGGCCAAATATTGTCCTATCATAACAAACCATACATCAATGGAAAGCTTATTTATTCAGCTTTCAGATGATATATAAATCTCAATTTTAAAAAATTGACCCTTATGACTGGTTTTGTGGTGAACAAAGAACAAAGAACTGAACAAAGAACTGAAACAAAACACAATAGTGGTTTATTGCACTAATAGTGCAGCTCAGATTTGTGAATCCATAATGAGCCTAATTTGCATAGAAAGCAAGCATTTTGTGCTATAAATGTAATTTACTTAATTTAAATATGGTGTAGCACTATTTCAACTCATTTAGCACCTGGTTAAACTGGATTGTGGGTAGTTAGTGAACTGTTCCATCTTTTCATTTATCTGTTTCTCTTCCTGTTTTTCTTCTCTCCACATTAGGTTAGTCCTTGCTATGCCCTTGGTTTAATTGTGATGAGGTAGATTTATGCCCTGCTCTCAGCGACATAGCAATCATGTCGTAAATTACCTCGGTAGCCCCTCAGCATCGATTCAGCTGCAACAACTCGGTGAGCAGACAGAGCTTATTCCTTCACAGTCATTTTGATACCTTTATTTGTCAGCTTGCTTATTAGCATTTAAGCCACTCCCACCCCAACAGCCCACCGCCCCCCCACCTACACTACATTGCTCCCTGCTATCACCTGCTTGTCTTTGAAGACTCCTTTCTACGAGGTCTCTACAGGGCTGTGTCAGCATTATGGGGATCCAAGAGTAAGACATCAGGGATTTTAAACTGTTATTGGTGCTGCGTTGCATCAGAAACAAAAGGGTAAAGCTAAGGAGGCCTTAAAGGGATAGTTCACCCATTTCAGTCTTCATGTAATGACATTTTTTTCTGCTTAATACAAAAGGAGAAATTTCATGCTGCTCGTTTTTGACAGTTCAAAGTGACACATCTTTTGAGCCACAAAAAGCACCATAACACTGGTCAATACTACGCTGCAGTATTATTATACTGTACATTTCAATGTATTTGTCATGCAGAGACTTCAGACTTGAGATATAGTGCATGTTGAATTGACTTTCCATGATGCTTTTCTTTTTCTTTTTTGTAGATTTTTTTGGAACTGTTTTTATATGAAATGAGTAGCATTAAAATATTCAAAACTTGCCTTTTGTTCAATAAAAAAATAACACTTTACAGGTTTGAAATGACAAAAACTGTAACATCTTGAAAATATCTATCTATCTATCTATCTATCTAGTGTGTGTGTGTGTGTCTGTCTGTGTACAATATTTATAATTAACATTCTATAATAATATTAACAAATAATAAAAAGTAGTAAGTTTTTATGAATTTGAATTTATAAGAATTTATAAATATATAAATAATAATATATACATGAAATTAAATTTATTACAGTAATTTGTTGAAATTTTGTCATTTGAAATATGTACATTATGAAGCAATATTTTATATATATATATATAATATTTATAATTAATGTTGTGTAAAAATATTAACAAATAAAATTTTGTGTATGAATTCATGGAGTTTATATAAAGATTTATTACATATAAATATTTTAATATTGCATTTAAATATTTTATATACATCAAATTAAATTTATTACAGTAAGTTCCAGCTTGTTGCAATTGTTTCGTAATTGTAAATGTTATACATTAGTAATAATATATTATAAACATGGTAAAATAATAACATAATAAAAATAATAAAAAATAAAATTAAAAATTATCTTTTTAAAATGTTGTAAAGAATGCATAATCTTAATATTTTAAAAGATTTAAATGAGAAAAACGAATACATTGCTAAAAATTAAAATGGAGCATTCTTTTGTGGTGAAATGTTGAGCTACAGGCCCAATAATCCTTATTATTAAGCCATGTGAAAAATTCCTTTACTTCTAGGCTCTTAGTCTCTGTGAATACTGCTAGTGGAGACTAAAACACTTCAGGTCTGGCACATCAGATGAGTGCATTCGTGACTGGCTCCCACATTTTCTAATAAGATCAACGTGAAGTAGCTTGGTTAAATGAGTGGCCTAGGCTAGCTCAGTGCTGCGTTTTTATTAACGTGTGCTAATGCTGACACATATGGGCCTGTGGCTCAATTTGCCAGCTGTAACAGATAATTATGTCCAAACAAATGCTCCCCATGGTGAGCAGATACCATCCATTTACAATGTCCATTAAAATTCCTCCAACTGTGCCTCTATCTAGCGGCAGCTCCTGAAAAGCCGGCCCACCTGAAAGCTAGAAAAACAGATAAAGATGCAAACAATTGGCTGAAAAGAGACTAACTTCCTCTATATGTTGGAGCTGGGATCTTGCTGGGATGATGAAATTGAGGTAATGTATAGTTTCTGCATGTTCTAATGAGTGATGGTGTTTCAAATCAAGAAACAGGTTTGGGTTGCCGGATAATATTACTAATAATAATAATATCACTTTTTTTGTCGCTTAGAAATGCACATTTGATAGTAGCTTGAGTTAGGATGCAGAGGTAAAGTTTTGTTCATTATCAAAATCAGTAACATCTGTAAAAATTTTAGCAAGTTTTTTTTTTTTTTTAAGCATTGGTCTCCCATAGTAGCATACATTTAAATCATGATAAACACAATTAAAACCACATATAGCACCTCAATACCATGGTAAAAATATGACTATATGGTTTTTAGGTAGCCTATTTGCACGAAAAACAGTAGTCTAAAAACATTCAGCATAAATGCACACATGCTATAGCTTAATCACAAATACGTACTATAATTATATACCATTACTCCTGTAATAAAATTCAGTGTGAATATCCCACATTTCTGCCACAATACCATGGTGCAGTGAGTGTTACTACAGTAAATCCATGGTAAATGATGGCGATGTGTAGATTGAAAAGCCTTCTGACTGTCTCGTTGCACACAATGTTTCTCTTGTTTGGCTTTAAACTTTAAACTACCACAGAGTCGTTTGTGTTCTTCGCCGAATTCAAGCGCTTCACACTGGATCTCACAGCGCTGCTTAATGCTCGCGTGACTGAGTAAACGCATCTGATTCTGCTCTAGTGAGCTCGCGCCGCGCGGCAGTTTTAACTTTGATCCGAGCGGATAAACGGTTCAAATGAGGCGCGCTGTTTCGTTCCGCTTTTGGCGCATAAACATTATATCGAACATTTATCGAACTCTTCATATCGTTTTATCGAGGAAAATTATATCGCGATAATTATCGTTATCGAATTATCACCCAGCCCTATCTGCAAGCATGTGAAAAAACTCCCTCTTCCCTCCGTGACGTAGTAAGGGGATCTTATTACGATATTACCGCCCCTTAATCTGCACATTTCCACTCACGGCACCACCATTTAGTTTTCGCAAGCCACAATGGTGTACCAGTTCTAACGTCATGGCGAAAGTTTGAGCAAAGCTTGCTAACTGTTCTTTCTTTGGTTGCACTGATGAGCACAGAACTGAGTCCCAGCATCAGAAGATTCAAGAGCAGTGGATTTATTGATTTCTTTACTGTATATTACACTGCTGCTGCACAGATCTAATATAAACATGATTTCGTTCCCAGCTGTTTACCTTCACAGACATAACCGCTTTTGTAATTCACATGTGTTTTTAACATAAACTTGTGTGTATTTGACAGTTTAAGCGCAATAAGACATGAAAGAGAAGTTTAGTTTAGTACTCACATGTTGTGTGACAGCCACTTTCTGTGTGCGTGCTTTGGATGTGTGCGCTCAGAAAACCGTATATCGGAAGTTTAAACTGATATGGTATAAAATGCATGATTTCAGTGCGATAGACATGATAATCAAAACCAAACAGATGTTTTTTAGCAGAGTATCTGTGTTATGAGCTGTAAAGGCACAGTCCTATTCTGGAAAAGTGGGTGGGGAGCAGCAGCTCCTTTGCATTTGAAGAGACATGCACAAAAACAGCCTGTTTCTCCTTCCACTCGAAATAGGCATTTTCAAAATACAATAAATGATCTGTGGGGTATTTTGAGCTGAAACTTCACAGACACATTCTGGGGACACCTGAAACTTATGTTACATATTGTAAAAAGGGGCATAATAGGTCTCCTTTTAGTTTAAAGTTTTAGTCTTAGTTCAGTTCTTTGTTGAGTTTTTAGTTTTTTTTTTCCTCCTTTCAGTTCAACTGTTTTTCTGCAGTTATTTTTAATCGACAGGTCCCAAGGTAACTGAGGTAATTGAGCTTAGTTTAAAACTGATTTATTTAAGTGCAGTTTGCTTCAGCTCAGCTCAGTTGGTCATTTGGACATTACATGCACTAAAACAAGTAAGTAAATTTCAGATTAAGTGTCTAGAAGCAGATTAAGACGTACTGTAGCTCTCAGCAGGGGATTTTGTTATTTCCCGTTGTGTCTTTGGAGAACATCAAAATTTAAACTGTTATTTAACAGTCACATAGCTCAATGGGAGACAGACTTTCTCATTGTTTGTGCCTTCTTCTGAAAGCACCTGGTGGTGGAGGGTGGACTGTCACATTTTGGTCCTGTTAATTCCAGATGAATTCTAAAGCAGCATAGTTGTCTGATTATAAAAATGTGTGTGTGTGTGTGTGTGTGAGAGAGAGAGAGAGAGAGAGAGAGAGAGAGAGAGAGAGAGAGAGAGAAAGAAAGAAGGAGGGAGTGTGAAATGGCTGGTGGCAGTGAATGCTGCCTGCTGTTGAGAGGAGTGTATGTGTGTGAGCAGAGGGGCTTGGAGACTCTGGAACTTGGCTGCAGAATTGTAAGAGGTGTCAAGAAGTCTGAAATATGTATATGTGGAAAGAAAAACAGAAAGATTTACTTGCTTTCCACCTAATTGCAATGCAAGTCTGCAATCCTTTCACTTCCTTATTTTGGTTTACTTGTCGAAACAAAGTATTCGACAAAAATGATAAAGGATGTATCTTTTTATGCATCAGGAAAATGGATAGTGATGGGAATTGTAGGGAATTTTAAGAACTTTTTTGCAGTAACATCAATAATGTGTATTAAGAAGGTAAACAGGGCCAGTTCTGATTTCACATTGACTATACATTATTTGAACTATCATCCAGCTCTCTCTCTCTCTCTCTCTCTCTCACACACACACACATACACACAGACACACTGCATACTACTGAATAATGACTCGAGGCTGTTTCTCTGTCCTGCACTGCAGAGACAGCATTGAGACTGACATGTCCAATAATCCTCAGCAGAAAGGCTGAACTGTGGATGGTGCATGCATACACACACACACACACACACACACACACACACACACACACACACACACACACACACACACACACACACACACACACACACACACACACACAGACAAAGAGAGTGTATGGATGTTTGCACTTTAATGTGTCAGTGTTGTGCAGTTAGACCACTTGATCTGACTAAATATGCAATATTTATCATTACAAATGCCTCTTCAGTGATGCCATGTGACCTTTAACTTCATAGAGGGATAGAGAGTAAGACAAAGGGAAAGAGACTGATCTAATGAAATAATAGAGAAGCAGAAAAGATGTTGCCTTTATCTTGCCTAACTTGTGGCCTGTCAATACATTTTTCTATCTTTATGCAAAAGTTTTCACACATTAAGGATGAAAATAATAATAATTTCAGGATGAAAATTAGAACCAGCCACACCAGACTCCTGGCCTTTTACATTTATACTTTTATTTATATAAATCCAACAGAATATTTTGTCTAAAATTTACTCATATTATTTAATTCTTTTCACTAACTAACATTTTTGTTACATTTTAATCAATTTTGAGAATGGAGAAATTTTCGGTTTCAAGAATGATTGAATGGAATTATTCATTCCATATTCCATTCATTATAATTATTCATTCCATATCAATATTCTTCATGTTTAACAACTTAAGAAATTAAGTAAGTTGGACACAATTATCAGCACACAAAGACAGGGAAATGCTGGATTTCCCAGCATGTTTTGATACGGACTGTACAGTATATGGAGAATAAATGTTGAAATTGCATAAAATTAATATAGGAGATCTGATTAATGTTCTCTTATGTCAGAATTTTTTTATTAGAAATAATGCATCTTTAAAGGACTTCATATTGACATTCCACGTTTTATCTTTTTGCGGTAACCTTTCTAACCATATTTTCCCTCACCTCTCTGCATTTTAGATGGAACTATGTTAATGGCCTTCATTTCCACGTCCATATATGGAGATGGTGCTAATTGCTAACTACAGGCTCAACCTCCCTCAATGAGAATAATCAGAATTACATTGTGTCTAATAACAAAATCATGTGATTATGTGCCTGTTGTGAATTCAGTTGTTTCTGTACATATACAGTAAGACATATACCCAGTTATGTCAGCAGTGTGGGAATGTGCCATGTACCAGTACAGCAGGTTTGTTCTGCTGCCATTTTCTCATTTGAAAGGGTCTTGACGTATTGTCTTCATTGTTTGAGGTGGTCGTGCAGCATTAGATACCTACTGTGCCTTTTCCGTGTTCCTTTCCAGGCTCTGGAGAGGAAGTGTCAACCCTGAGATAGAGAGAGCAATGTCATGAGACCCGGTGTCAGTCCTGTGGAATGATCTGGGTAATGTTGCGTGATGGGATTGTTCCATATTCATTGGAAAAACGTAGAATCGTTGTAAGGCGAGCGCCCACCTCCCTTCTCAAAGTCAAGTGGAGCGTGTCGTCAGCCGCATGTCGCTAGCATGTCTTCCTTCTCTTCTCCACCTCCCTTGCTTTCTTTTTTTATTGTAGTTATTCCCTGTCAGGTTCAGTACCTCCCCCGTGGGCTCGTGGATGATGTCAGTCAAAGTCTGTTCGGATTCTGCTCTTCGCTGCAGTTTCAGGTGGAGGCATACATGTGTTCTAGGGACGCTGTATCTGTTTTTCGTGTACAAGCTTTTTAGAGATTGCATAAACAAGTTACATGAAGTCGTAATAGTATTTCTAAGGAGAAGCTGGTGATATAAAAAGTATGTGGGAGTGATGTGAAAGACATGGTTTGAAATTAATCCTGGATTAGGGATTCATTTTATTGATTTATTTTTAGAAATCAATCAAATCAGACAAAACTGTTATCTTGCAGATGACACCACCTGGTCCAAACCTCCATGAGGGGGAGAGAGAGGAAGATTGAATGTCTCTATAGACTATGCTTGAAGAGAATGGTTGATTTATTTGACTTACACAGGTCTGTAATCTTTTTTCTAAAGCACACTTCTTCTCTAGGCTCTTTATGGACTGCTCTTTATGCACTTTGGACAAGCAGTCCAATGCAAAATGTCTCAAAACACACTGAGACGATTTTACTAAACAGTTGTGGTGCTTTTGGATGGCGCATTTTATTGTTAAAACCTGCATTTTATTTGCTAACCGCCCATAATCAGTTTAACCTGGTGCTAAATATGCTGAACTAGTAGGGATGTAACGATTAACCGTGAGCCGGTTGAAAATTGATTCAAATATGTGACTATTCAAATCGGTTGAGATGCCAAACAAATCGCGATACAATTGGAGTAGGAGTTTATATGAATGTATCTCTGAGGGGAACTGACTGTCTTTAGAAAAGTTTACGTGGTATTTTCTTTTCATCTTGCCTCTGAACGATGCATATTAAAGTAGTGTTCATAAGCCCAGCTCTGCTTTGTTTACAGCGGTAACCCAGGAAACACTATATCATTGCTGTTCATAAGTGCTACCTGCTGGCAGAGGCAGAGAATGAATCTGTATCTCTTTCAGATAGTCTGCTGTTTCGTTCAGATGTTCTGTGTAGTTTCACAAAACTAAAATCTAAAGCCATTCTGTTTTTGCTTCAAATTTCAAAATTATACAGTCTAATTTAGACTAAAAACTGCTCATGCTGCATGTATGCTGCATCTTTGTTTGGATCATTATTAAAATGCAGTGGTTGCCTCTAATTTTAAAGTGAAAGAGCGCAGACAAAGCCTTAGTTTGTTTAAATGAAAAGATTTATTTTATTCGTGTAACTTATTTGATTTGGGATTTGTTTTAAAATTTCTGTTTAATTGTTATATTTCAGTTTCACAAAGAAAAGGACACCTTTTCATTTACTGTAATGTCTTCAATCTAATTTTGTAAAAAAAAATCATGAGAAAATCAGATTGTGAAATCAAAATCATGAATCGAATCGTGAGTTGAGTGAATTGTTACATCCCAATAAACTAGATCTGTGAGCATTTAAATGTAGGCTGTTTTCAGCAAAACTTCTGTGTTCTGTAAAACTGTTTGCATCATTGCACCATAGATATCGCTGTCAGTTTATACTGCTAATAACACTTTTTCTGACAAGCGGATGCATTAAACCGGTTTTAATGCAATGTTCAGCATAAAGCCTCTTAAGTCATTGTCATTTTGTCAGCACAATGATGCCTCCTTTCTATGCAAATTAGGCTTAGGATTTGTCTTATTCAGCACTATGGCTGCTTATTGATACAAATGTTCTGATTCACAACCTCTTAATTTTATTTGACTCAATTCAGATTCATTCAGGTTTATTTATAATATCAACTTACATATGAATGAAATTGTCTATGCTTATGCTCTAAATTGTACTGATTCAGACTAATATAAACCGGAAACTAGAACATTTTTTTTTTCTAATTATTCATTTAAAGAACTGGCCCAGAATGGTTGTATGTTTTTGATTCACTAAAAAGAACCAGTTCGTAAGAGTCATTTGTTTTGGGAATTGGGCTGCGCTGGTTTGTTTTTGCATGCAAAGCTCTAGAAAGACAATTGTTGCCATTTTTCATTCAATTTGATTGTTCAAATGAAGATCACAGTTGACTGGAAAAATCAATATTTTTACCCGGCCCTACAATTTTCCTGGTGAAATTAACAATGCGCTGGTTCCAAATAGCTTGTGCTGTCTTTCTGTGGAGAGCATGCCAGTCTTCACTTTTTCCAACTCTGTGATATGTATTCATCTTGACATCATGTCCCCCAGAAGTTTCTGATGTAAGTTTCCATCTTTTTTTTTTCTGGGTAGCTTTTTTTTGAGCCTGAAACAGCGTAGAACATTCTCTGCTTTCTTAAAAAGACAGAGAAAAAACTCTTGTCCTTAAATACCTTTTAAGTTATTTTGGATTTTGTTTTCCTCTCAATAATATGCCTGTCCTCAAAATGTCCCAGAGATGAGAGGTGGGAACAGTACTTATTGAACTGTGCCCATGACACCCATGAGACAGCAGAGGACATCGATTTCAAATTTGATTATCGCTTTCTCGTAGAAGAAAAAAAGAGACTTCCCAATGCTCCCCATCGTGTCCCTCTTAAGCAATCAATGAATTTATTAATTAATCTTGCCAGCACCTGCTTGCATTTGTACATTGATCCTCGGCTCTTAGAATGGAGGCGTCATTCGGTTTCAATTTCAGCTCTGAACTCTTTTGGTGATCGATCACCCACGCAGCCCCGGCCTAGGGAAAGTCATATTGAGACAGGATGATACGGAGATGGAAATTGATTGAACAAATGGAAGGGTGGATGGGAAGAGCTCTGGAGCTCTCATGGCATGTGGCCGTGGGAGTTTGATGCCGCAGGGGGCTCAGAAAGGCCACTGCCTCATCGCTTACAACCTCTCATCCTCCTGTTTTTTGGAATTTCTTAGCCACCTTAAAGGAGCAATTCACTCGAAATGATATCATCATTTAATCACGCTAATGTCATTCCAAACATTTATGATCCACAGAATGAGAACTTGGAAGAAATCACTATAAAATCACCATAAATAATACATACAACTTGAATGGAACAGAGGGTTTATACTGTACTTATAATAATAATAATAATGCTTATTATTAAAAGATAAAAAACATGAATGTCATGCTGTCTAAATAAATTTAGTTAAAGTGCTACATAAAGCATCTTTTGATGGTTTAAGAAGACTTGGGTTATACTAGGGCTGCAAAATGATTAGTCATGATTAATCGATTCAAAATAAAAGTTTGTTTACATACTATGTGTGTGTACTGTGTACTGTATATATAAATACACACACATATATGTATATATTTTACAAATATTTGTATGTATTGTATGTATTTGTATGTAAACACTTGTATATAATTTATATATAAATATAAATATTTTACAAATAAATCTAACAATTTTGCTTAATATATATACATGCATGTGTGTGTATTTATATACATAATAAATATACACAGTACACACATATGTAGTATGTAAACATAAACTTTTATTTTGAATCGATTAATCGCACATTATACTATATGACTTGACGCGATTACTACTTTTATAGTACTTTTTTTTGCTTTTCATCATTTTTGAGCCATAATTGCTTTTGCATGTGTCCTTTTATGACAAAATAACAGCATACAGGATTTTTGTTTTTGACTGGTCTATTCCTTTAACATTTCAGATACCTATATGATCTGTCATGCTAAAATAGTTTTTTGAGATCTGCTCTTGTTTTGTCCTCTACATTTTTTCTTTGAAACTTTTTCCCCTCAATCTTCTGCTCTGTTCTTTGCTCTTTCATTTTCTCTAGGCCTATATCTATTTTTTTTTTCCTGTCTTTTTTTTTTTTGGCCCTTCATCCCCGGCAGGTCAGGGGGTTCAGGGCATTCGAGGCAAAGAGATGGATAGACCTGAAATGCAGTGAGGGGGGGTGGGGGGATGCAAAGAGAGAAAAACCATTACATGATGTGCGTAGTGGGGGATAAAGGGTCACGATGTTTGAGGCCCTGCTCTTTTTCCACCAGCCCAGCGCTGTAATGGAGGCTTGACCATTTCAAGGTTGTGTGTCCCATTTAAACAATCTACTGGTGCTATTTTAGCATAGTAATTAACAGATTATGAGTTTCCTCCTCAAGTTCTGCTTTTTATAAGGTTACTGGAGCTGAAATGAACACTGCAGTCCTGACCTTTGAATAGATTGTGCATGTGTAAACAACTGATATATTGGTTGTGTTCAGTATACAGTAGCTTACTAGCATTCTGCTCTTACATTGCTGCATTGTATAGTATGCATACTGTTGTATGTATGTGATTAATTTGTATGTATGTATGTATGTGATTGATCAGAAATACTGCACCAGTTTCACACTCATTGTTTTGCATTTAATTTTTACACAAATTGGATTAAAATGCAAAAAAACCCTTTTTTTCTGCTGCAGATAGAAAGATTTGTTGAAGACTATTATTATGAAATAAGAGATATTTTAATATTATATCACTTTTATTGTAAAAAAATCTAATATTAAATAATAGAACTACAATAAATAGAACATTGTCTATTCAATTTTATGTAAAAATGTTAAATATTACTAATAAATATTTATTTTTTATTCTACAGTACAATACTATTACAGTAGCATTTTTTTCAGTTTTCACTTTTATGCATTACATTGTTAAGCTTTTATTTCATTTTATTCAGAATGTAAAAACAAAGTGAACCTAGCGGCTTTTGTGTTGTCAGTGCAAGTTAATCGAATTACATTTTGGACTTTAATGGACCATGAAGTGTCAGTCAAAGTTATGAAAGAACTGACATGTTACAGTGTCTTGAATGAGTCGGACATGCTGTTGTCTTTAAGGCAAGTCCCCTGGTCTAACCTCATTAGCACAATGGAAAAAGAGACATAATGGAGCCTTTTTCTGCACATAAGGAGGGTGAAAGAGCACCAGACAGTCCGTCGAAGCCATTACGATCCTAATGGGGGCAATAAAAATAAACCAGGAGCAGCGTTTTGCCTGCCGGCTGTGTGGTTTCATCCAGCGCACATCTGAGTGGTCTTGAAAGCGGCCTGCTTATCTACTCTGCTATTGTTCAGACATGAAGTTTCTATCAAATATTTGTGAATTTGCCTTAATTTTGAGTGATTACACAAGGCTCCCTCCTCCTCAATTGCTCAGCTTTATAAAGTTAAGCCAGGCTCAATTAAGGCCTGTTTGATCTTCGCTGGCGCATTCTGCCCCGCTAGCAATATTAATGAGGCTGTTTAGTGTCAGCACCTGTGGAGGGTGGGGCTCTGCCTGGCCAGAATTACAGACTAATTAGAGATAATCTAGGCTTCCTAACGAGCCAGGTGTGCCAGAGAGCATTGAGAGAGCGTTTAGGTACTTCGCTCTCCCCTACAGATAATGACTGCAGAGACAGAGAGGAAAGACATAGGAAAACATAGACGTTGGCAACGCTTTAGTGTACGCTGGGCGAACTGGAGTAAGAAAGGTTGGTGTGTAGCTGAAGTTGCATCCATTTGGAATGTGCGAATGCACGTTTTTGTGCGAGCTTGTGTGTTCGTGTTTAGCAAGAGAAGCTGCATCCATCAGGGAAATCTGTCGAAGGAGTTCAGGAGTCAAGGGGCCTGGAAGAAGCAAGTGTGTGTGTGGGAGGGCTTGTGTACCTCATTATCACTACCTGTGGGCTCAGCGCTGGGAAAGTGTCGGCTGTAGATAGACCGGGAAGATTAGCAGTAAGAGGTGAGCAGATGCAGGGATTACAGGAATCCCTCGGCCCTCCCAGCAGCCATTAAAGCGAAACTAATTATTGAACGCCGGCCCTGCAACTTCTGTCAAGGACCCAGCTAGAGAGAAAGAAAAAAGAGGGTATTTGTGTAAAAAACTGGTAGTTATTATCAATAATGCAAAAAAAGGATGCATAATGGTTGTAAGCTCAACGCAGTGGAGGCAACCTAGACTCGGCCCCAGATGGCTCATCCGTGGACCGTATGATGCATATTGTACACAAAAATAGCAAGAGCTGAAAAAATACTGCAGATGTAGTCTAATTGGCTCGCTAAACAACCTCTGGGACTCGGACACAAAGGTTTTTATAATTTCATTAGAAACGGGCTGCAACAGTCACTGTACTTCCACTATATTTTCTGAAGTTTGTGAAATTTGTGGCATCAAGGATTGAAAGATTATTTGAGGCAGTTAGTGGCACTGAAAAGTACAACAGTTCATGTTGGAAAATCCAGTTTAAGATGCTACTGTAGCTGTGTTTTGGAACATGGGTTGTTGGGTCCAAGATGGACTATAGCGCATTATACAATGCAGATTGTCTCAAAGCAGCTTCACAGTGATAAGGTTATACTTTATTTTGTGTTCTTGTTACAGTGTAATTATACATTTAAGTACTGAGTAATATTAATTAACTACATGTACTAGCTATATGGTTAGGGTTAGGATTAGGGTTTGGCTTATGGTTACCTGTATGTAATTATGCATAATTTACTGATATTATAATAGTAAGTACATGTAACATGTATAACAAGGACACCTTAAAATAAAGTGTTACCATGATAAACAGGAAAATAGCAGAATCAATTATGGAAGAACAACTATGGAGACCATTAATATTCTGCTGTAAAGCAGCTTTAAAAGACAATAGTGTCATTACTTAGTCAGTTCAGTGTTGGTTCTGTTTAGATTGGGTTGCACAATTAATCGTGATCATGATTTTTGCTTCTCTCGATTTATTAAGCATAATTGTCTGCATTATTTGCCTCCTGGTTATTTATTCTGAAAATGCTGCATTTTAATTTGCCATTTGTGTTATTGGTAACAAGCTTTCATGCTTTTGTTTCAAGCATCTCATTTTGTTGGTGTTCCATTTACTAATGCAATGTTGTACCACTTTGTTGCATGTCAGTCTGTTATTTCTGTGGTTAGTGATGCACTGATATCAAAATATTGATATTAATACTAATAATCTGATAATTATTTTGATGTTATAACCAGTAACCAGTGGCTCATTATTAAAATTCTGGAGGCCTGTTTGAGTAAAAATACATTTAAAATAAAACATTTAATAGCTACAAGTGAATTAAAGAATCACAAGATCAAAAAATGGATATTCATTTTAAGATTTGCTAATGTTGTTATTAAATTGTTAGTGTTTTTAAAGATTTACTTAAGGAAATGTCAACTGTCAATTTTTTTTTATAAATACTGCATATTTTGAAACACGTATCATTTGATGTATTGCTTTTCACATGTTACATTACTGTTAGAAAGTTTGAGATCTGTAAGATTTTTAAAATGTTTTTGAAAGAAATCTCCTATGCTCACCAAGGCTGCATTTTTGTGATAAAACAGTAATATTGTGAAATATTATCACGATTTAAAACCAGCGTTTTCTGTTTTAATGTATTATGTAATTTTCCTGTGATGGCAAAGCTGAATTTTCAGCAGCCATTACTCCAGTCCCACGATCCTTCAGTAATCATTCTAGTAAGCTGATTTGGTGCTCAAGAAATATTGCTATTATTATCAAATATGTTGGAACTGTGGAAACATGATCATTTATTCAGGATTCTCTGATAGCTCAAAAGAACAGCATTTACTTCAAATAGAAATATTTTGTAACATTATGTAATACGTCCTTGCTGAATGCATTGATTTCTTTCAAAACAAAAATGACTGACCTCAAACTTTTGATGGGTAGTCTATGTTACAGAAAAGTAGGCATTCGGACATGGGGACAGAGGTTATTCTAACAGTAGAATCAGATAAATGATGGTAACACTGAGCAGAGAGGGAGTTACTGTAAATAAAGCCTCTTTTGTTGGAGCAGGATATAGCTGACTATTGCTATTTTTGCTCGTCTCTAGAGTATTCTATTTCTGTGGCTAGATCAAATTTAAAAAACAGGACACCGAATACGCATTAAGAACAGTGTGAAATGTCCAGCAATGCCATTTTCAAGACGTCTCTGACCAAGTGTGGTGAGATGATTTAAATTGGCAAGAACTGATCCAAAATCAGTAGTATGTTTCAGAGAGCATTTTAAATCTGAGCTCTGGAGCTCTTCACTCAGCTGTGCACTGTTGCAAACTCCCTTTACTGCTCAGACAGAGATCAATACTTCATATGAGGAAGGTGGGTGTCAGAACTCTCTCCAGTGATCTCTGATTGTTCCGCGGCCTTGTTCTCTGAGGAGCCTCTCCTTGACCTGGAGTCTGAAAGCCACCGTTCCTCTGATCTCATCGCTTCTGGTGGTTTCTCACTTCCACTGCAGATGTTACGAGGGATAACACTGTATTAAAGGAGGTGGTTACGAGGTCTCAATGAGAGAAATACGAAGAAGTTTTTTGGGTTTCGCTTCCTGTATGTTTCTCAGTCTGTTTGGGTGCTGTTTTCTCTCAGTCATAGTAGATCAACTTTTATGTAAGTTAGGTCACAGTAAGGACACAGTATTTTGTGTTTTGTGTAATATTCTGTTATGGAATCTAAAAACAGCAGCAGCAAGAATGAGTTACTGAGAAATAAATTCATAGGACATTGTCATTACAATTTGACTATATTCGTGGAATCGGACTGTATGTATTGAGGCCTAAATTTAAACTAATAATCAAAACAGCATAATCAAAATTGAGGGAAATGTTATATGCAATTCAAAAACATATTTACATTTAGGACTAAATATATTGTATATAATATAGTCTATTTATAATTACATGTCATTCAAACTATTATTTCCCGTCAGCTTGGCCAGATTAACCAAGAATCAGTTCCATGAAGTATTTGAGGACTGAAGATGAAAATGAAGAACTAAAAAGAACTGAAGATCCACAGGTGCAAGGTTGCACGCGCCCAAAACCATAGCATAATTTACTTTTCATTGTGGTCATCATCAATCTGTCAAGACCTGTGTAGTGTAGCCAGACTTTTGACTTGCAACATAAACTCTGGTTCTCAGAAGGCCAGCATGATTTACTGACACCCTTAAAAGATGACACCTTCATGCACAGCGCTGTTTCTGTGAGCGATGTGACACATCTCTGAAAAGTAAGAATAGTTATCTGAAAAAATTGACAAGTTCTTGGAAACTGTGCTGACATCTACTGAGAAAATATGTATCTAAAATCTCAGTTTCTTTATGAAATTGTGGCTGTTTGTTTCAGTAGTGGTTTGAATCGTCCTTTTTAACTTTGAACGTGAGCCTTCCTTGATTTTTTTCATTTATAATTATTTGCATGTAATTGATGCAACATTACGTTTCCCTTTTCTTATTACTTAATGAATTGACTTTACTGGATTGAATTTCTCACTCTGTGGGATTCAAGGTAATTATGTGAGATGTGACAGCCAGCCTTAACAAGCTGTCCGTGATGCAGTCGTTGAAAAAATTAACCACAAGACTACCTTCACTCTTTGAATGAAAGCTTGTTAGCTGTAATTTGTGGAAGCATCTGGAAACATCAAACAGTAGACTGACTATACTTTTCTAAGATTGCAAAACGATGTATGCGTTTTGCAGTCTCGAAGAGATTTTAGGGAATATAAGTAATCCTTCCTTTCAGTTTCTTTCAGCTGTGGAATAAACATTAATGCACTTGTTTTGATTCCCTGAAAAAAACACCAATGATAATTAGCCGGGGTAGGCAAGCGAACATGATGTATCTAATTAAAAACTGATGAAGTAAAACAGATCTTAATTTATTCCAGCTTGCTTTTTATTCCAATTTTAAACCACCGCTATCAAACAATTAAATGTGTGCACGCACACCATGGGGTCAATTCCTTCTTCCATTAAGCAGAAATGCATGAAGATGAACATGAATTACAGGATGCCGTCATGGCCGAGGAAAGGAAAGATTTGTTTACTGAAACCCTTCTATAAATAAAGTCTTCACAATTAGATGTCTTATGAGAAATTCTGTGCTGATAATTGCCTCTTGACTAGTCAAAACTGGATTTGAATGAATAAGAGATCTCTTTTTTCCCAGTTATGTTCAGAATTGTGAAATTCTGTTTAATGTAAAGGAGGAGGGTTTTTAAGTATGAAATGATCTTATATGGAAGTATAGGGATGCACTATAAGATGATTTTTTTTTTTGGTTTTATAAATTATAACTGATAAATAGCTGAATTGCAATTTATTTCTTTATTGTATTTGTGAATAAATGAAAAACAAAATAAACAAAAATAAATATTAAACCTAAAAATAAAACATGGTCAGTCATTTTAAATGCCCAAGTAAATTTAGACATCACAACATTATGATGTACAGTATGAGAAATGCATATTTATTTTGAGATTTGCTAAATAGTACATTCATCAGTGTTATGAAATTATTGATTTTCCTAAAGATTAACTTTAAGTGAGCAAAGGAGAAATGAGGATGAGTAATTATATACAACATTAACTGAAATTATAAATTCATACATATTTTTTATTCTAATATGTGACCCTGGACCACAAAACCAGTCTTAAGCTGCACGGGTAATTTTGTAGCAACAGCCAAAAATACATTGTATGGGTCAAAATTATCGATTTTTCTTTTATACCAAAAATCATTAGGATATTAAGTAAAGATCATGTTCCATGAAGATATTTAGTAAATTTCCTACTGTAAATATATCAAAACTTCATTTTTGATTAGTAATATGCATTGCTAAGAACTTCATCTGGACAAATTTAAAGGTGATTATCTCAATATTTTGATTTTTTTGCACCCTCAGATTCCAGATTTTCAGATAGTTTTATCTCGGCCAAATATTGTCCGATCCTAACAAACCATACATCAATGGAAAGATTATTTATTCAGCTTTCAGACGATGTATAAATCTCAATTTCAAAAAATTGACACTTATGACTGGTTTTGTGGTCCAGGGTCACATATTGGCTGATAATCAATATAGTACTGACATATTGTGCATCCTTTTAAGAGAAATAATCTTGTACCATAGAAAGATGTTTATAGTTAATTTATGCAAAGAATTGATTACATATTTGCCAGTGAGATTTATGCAAGTAGACGTACTTTTTTCATATGTGTTACACAGAAAGAAGGTCATTGGTCATTTTAAAGCACTGTGTTCCATTTAACAAATGAGTGTGTGGTTACTGTGTATATCCGTTAGATCCTGGGACTTTCAGGTTAAAGTCATATACTGAAGGTTGTGGTCCCGGGCAAGTGTCCTGGGATAGACCAACAGGGTTCTCATTACCTCTGGAGCTTGTGCTCCATTTTCTCATTCTCTGCTCCCCTGATAGAGGGAAAATTAATTAAAACTTGTCTTATTAACTCTGAGCTCCCAGGAGGACTCAGCTCGGCATGAAGCACTGGGTTGACCTGAATTCACCCCCTCTAGCTCTATTGTCCGCAGGGACACACGCACACACACTTACAGATCTCTCCGACCGGTGATTTGATGAGCAGATAAAGAGAGGAGGAACGAGGGAAGGAAAGATGAATCAGGACAACACCGCAGAGGAATGAGATTGAGAGATAGGAAGAAGGAATGAAGCAGTTAGGACCCTCAGCCAGAAAACTGCAAGATCCAGACCAAGACTGTACCCCCTGAAGCCCTGATTCAGACTAAAATATTCCTAAAATCCCAGACTACAAACCAGGCTACTTATTTGAATGAACTGAAGTAGAGAAAATTTTGCAGTTGTTACAGAATTCATTTCAAACACTCAAGTTTTAATCGGTCACACTTTAACATCCAATTCTCATCATTAACAAACCATTAACTACGACGTTTGCCTCAAACGCCTAATTTTCTGCTTATTAATAGTTAGTAAAGTAGCTATTAAGTGTAGGAATTGGGATTAGGGATGTAAAATATGATCATGCAGAATATGTGCTTTATAAATACTAATAAACAGCTAATATGTTAATAATAGGCAAGCTAATAATCAACTAAAAGTGAGAATTGGTCCCTATACATTTTTAGTTATCACCATATCAACCAGTGACCAGGCAGCTATCACCTTTAGAACGATTCTTTTTGTCACATTTATATCACAATTACATCAAAATCCAGCAGGTCATCTAAACATCTTCGAGAGTTTCTTTGAGTTGCTGTAATGAACAAAAGTGAAGTGAACCTCGCCAAAAAGATTGAAACTGATTCACACCCTCTTGAAGACTTGTCGAGTTGAGCAGTGGCGACTTGTTTCGAGATCCAATTGTGACCTCAACATCAGCACTAGGCAAAATTCATAAGGGAGAGTCTGCTAAATCATTAAATGTACATGTATATGTTGGAATTTGAAGTGAATTAGCTGCTCCCACAGAAAGTTCAGTTGGAATTAATGGAAGTGGAATTTCCTGAATTACAATTTAGAGAAATTAAACTGGTTTGTTAAATAATAATAATAATAATAATTAAATGTGAAATAATTTCTTAATTATTTACACTTATTGTAGTCATAGTACTTGGGTTGTTTATTTATTTATTTATTTTATAAATCAGTTATTTGAAATGTGAAAATCACACCATTTTAATGTGCAGTATGAAAAGTGGATATTTATTTTGCTAAATATTCCATGTAACAGTGTTATTGCATTTTTAGTGCTTTTAAAGAGTGATGACAAAGGCAATTAAATATCCAATACTGAATATGAAACAACAAAAAGTCTAATAATGGCCAATACCCTAAATAGGCATATATGCATCTTCTATATGTGACATACAAATATACAGTATGTATCCCTAGTCAGTTTGTTGAATATAAAGAATTACATTTAATTTATACTTATTGTAGTCATATTACTTGGGTTATTTACTTCATTAAATTGTTTAATTTTTTGTTTAATTGATTTATACTAATATCATATTTATTTATTTGTTTATTTTTTTTTAATTAATTTATGTTGTATTAATGTTCTTTAATTTTATAATAACATTCAGTTCATTTTAATCAAATTTGGATTTCAATTCTGAGTGACACACAAACTTGATCATGATGAGTGTAATGAATTCATTTTTAGAATAAGTGTCACAGTGTGTATGGTGAGGTAGTTGGCAATAGCCTCTGAAAAGATCTTGTCTGAGACCATAAGCTACCTGACACCCAAGAGACCAAGAATCTCAGGTATGTGGATGTTTTTTTGGGGTTTCTATGAGTCTCGCCACATTCATCGTGTCCCAGGAGTTTACCTTTATCCCAAACCATGTCAAACACACTCTTCCTGCCCTGTCACTGCAGGTCTCGCTTCCCTTCTTTATCTGTCTCCCCTCCATCCCATCATCCCTCTGGTGTCGTCTCTCATGATGTAACCCCAGCATCAGACTCCACCAGAGTGTCATGCACTCAACTGACTCCGTAAAGAGCAAGCGATCCTTTTCAGCCTCTAAGAGCCTCCAGTGTCAGCCCTGATGGGACTTTGAAGTACAACCCCATCTTTGCTCGAACCTCTTGAGTGTGTGAAAGTGTCACGACGAGACGAAAAACCCAGAGGCCTCGTGTTTGCGTAGGAGCGTAAGGCACGGGTGATTCTCAATTCCGTATGACTCCTCAAATGCTTTGAAGATGTGTGTATTAGTCCCACAGGAGCCAAAACGGTGTGTGTCAGGTTCAGGTACTTCTTTATTCCGTGTCTTCTAACATATGTCGGCGAAACTCAGCCGCGGCCAGATTGATGCATCACACGGCTGATCTTTGACACGCTGGCAGCTGCTACTGTAACCATTCTGCTCGTCTCCCTGCGAGCGCTAAGTGGATCCGACGCAATTAGGCTTCTCTCATCGTTCACATTCTTCTTTGTTCTTTATGGTCCTTGTTAACAAGCTTGAGAAATTGGCACATAATCTGCTGTTATTTTGATTTCCTTTTTAATTTGTCAGAGATTAAAAACTTGGCGTAAAGCAGCAATCGAGCAAACAACCGCTTCTGTTCGCTACGAACGCTGACAATTAGCGCTTTCATTTCATATTCCATTTCGTTCCATCTGTCAAGTGCGTGTGCGAGTGACTGTTTTGCATCCTGGGACTGTGGAGGTGAACTCAGATATAGCGTTCACAGTCCAACGACTCCAAACTGCCTCCAGAGGCCCAGACAAGGACAAGGCCTGCTGGAACAATCTGGATGCAGAAGAAAAGGAACAAACTAGAGAGGAGGAAAGAAAAAAGAAAGGTGACAGCGTCTGATAGAGTTGTTCTACTAATAGGAAAAGATGATTGACATCACCCTGAATAAGCTGACAGCCCATAAAGGTCATATTAATAATGACAGCTGGGGAGAGAAAAAGAAAAAGAGGCATTTGATGTGGGAAATGTGTGCAGTCAACAAATCTACCCTGTGTGGAGGGTGATAATGCACATTTTTAAGATTTATTTTATGAGTGGAGTTTTAATAGACAGTGTATTTGGATATACAGTATAGAGAATGGCACTAACTGTCCTATCAATTAGTGTTGTGTGTGTGGGTGGGCGCATTTTAACACCCCTGCAGTTTATCATCACTCTTTATTTGGACCCCTCCCTCTCACTTCCTCTCCTCCTCTACTTTCTTTCTAAATGATCTCAATGTCAGTGGGCTTTAAATGTGCTTGGAGAGTTTTGACAGTGCTTATTAGCATAAAGCAAATAAAGCTTCAGTCCTCCCACTCTCTCATACTTCACAACTCCTCCTACATTTCTCATAACATCTTTTCTTCAGGGGACTGCCCTACTTCAGGGGAGTCGTGGCCTAATGGTTAGAGAGTCGGGCTTGTAATCAGAAGGTCGCCGGTTCGATTCCCGCACCAGCAATACCATGACTAAGGTGCCCTTGAGCAAGGCATCAAACCCCAAATTGCTCCCCGGGTGCTGGAACATTGGCTGCCCACTGCTCCGGGTGTATATTCACTACTGTGTGCATGCACTTGGATGGGTTAAATGCAGAGGACCAATTTCGAGTATGGGTCACCATACTTGACAATGCATCACATATTTTATTTATTTATTTTTATTTTTTTCTTTCTCTCGCTCCTTATTTCTTGCGGTTACCCCTCAAAATTCACTTATTAGTGTTGGGGAAGCGTGCAGTTGGGCATTCTGATATTTTTCTTCATAACTCACAGACTATTTCAGATCTACCTGCAATCTTTTGGTACAAGAATAATAGTAATACTAGTAATGCAGTTAAAATATTTTAAAATATAAAAAAAATTTGAAATGTCATAGTGTGTGTGTGCATTGAGATGTCATATACAGTATGTGTATACATACATAGATACACACACACACACACACACACACACACACATATGTATATGGGTTTGTATGTATATTATATAAAACAAAAGTATGACAAATTTATAAACGTTTATTTTTTAGTTTAATAGGTATAAAATAAAAATTTTAGCATAAATATTAGTATAAAGTATAAATATATTTGTATGTGTAGTATATTTGTTCAATGTTCAAATTTAATGTTTTTAAATCGATTTATAAAAACTTTGTAGTTTTGTCAATACATTAAAAAAATAAACAAATTAATCACATTTTTTCTGAAATTAAGCGCGATTAATCGTGATTAATCCCACCTAATATTGAAGTTTTTAAATATGCTTTTATTTTTCAATCATTAAACATTCAATCTTCAAATTAATGTAGAAACAACATAAAGACAGTATATTTTTAATATTTGTTTAATGGCATCTTTTTTATGACTTAAGGCGAGTATCACTGATACCAATACTACTGATGTCTCTAGGAAATTGTTCTTTTTTTCCTCTAATATTTAACCATTGACTAGCCATTCAACATTACAGTATAATTGGAAATAATATATACAGATCAATTTTAACAATTTGACTTAAATAAAAATAACAACCTATAAAACAATCTTCACATAAACCCAGTATAATAAGATCTTCGTCGCCTGACTAAAGTGAAATCGTTCTTATCAACATAGAATTTTGAAAAAGTAATTCATGCATTTGTCATTTCTCGTTTGGACTATTGTAATTCACTTTATTATGGGATTAACTGCTCATCTATGGAGCGTTTACAATTGGTCCAAAATGGTCTATTTTTAAATCTATGCTCAAATCTTATTTATTTGAAAAAAATATGATGGGTTAAATTTTTTATTGTGTAGTGTTTTTGTATATTATCTATATTTTGATTACTTGTTTCAAATTTCTGTACAGCACTTTGGTCAACCTTTTGGTTGTTTTAAAATGTGCTTTATAGATAAAGAAAGAAGAAGAAGAAGAAGAAGAAGAAGAAGAAGAAGAAGAAGAAGAAGAAGAAGAAATGTCATATTTACCTGTGCCCTTCAGCAAGTAGGAAATATACAGAAATTGAATAAAGTTATCAAACACTAAATTCTAAATTAAATATAGATGAATCCTTAAAGTTACAGAAGATATTGATTTCCTCTTTTTTCTTTTGTTCTTTGATTAACAGACGTCACAGCAGCTGGGTTATTAGATTATTTGGCTGCTATTACTTTAAGAGCCACCGCTGCTGAACGTGACGTGGGTCTGACACGCATGCTTGCAGTTTCATTCACGCTTTAATTTGAACTGATACTGGCTACAGCGCGCACCAACGTATTTGTGCATGCAGTTGAAAAGCACGTGCTATGAGCACATATGGCCTGACAACATCTCATCTGACCGCAGTTCACTGATGTTCTGCTGAGCCTGTTGCTGAGGTGAAGTGGAGTACATGTCTGAAAAGTCTGATGTGTAATGCACAATAGCTGTAGTGGTAGAACAGGCCAGATGGCCCTCAAATCTGCTTCATATTCTCAGAAAAGATGACTATGAAATCTGCTTGGATCACCTTCCTGGAATCCGCATAAACACTTTTGGTTGTATGTTTGTGTGGTTTGTGAGGAAAGTGAGTGTTTGTTTGCATGAGGCACACTGTGTCATGTAGTTGCGATTTTGCAGCATATCATATAAAATATATTTGAAAACATTTTTGTGTTTTATACATTGTGAGGGATTTTTCGGTGAATCAATTAAGTTCACAGTGAATTGCTAAATAATTTGTTCATGATGTAGTGATTTCAGATTCATGAATGAATCTTTTTTTGAGTCAGATAATTTCAGTGATGATTTGTAGAATGATCTGGTCACAAAACAGCAATTTCCGATTTATGAACAAATCATTCTTTGAGTTAGACCTTTTCAGTGAATCAGTTGAATAAGTTCACAATAATTTATTGATTTGATTTGTTCATTAAGTAGTGATTTTTGCTTTCTGATTGAATCCTCCTTTTGAGAAGGAGGATTCAGTTTTTAATGAATCAGTTGATTAAGTTCATAGTGATTCCTTAAATGACTTGTTCATTAATTAGTGATGTCTGGTTTATGAACAAATGTTCTTTTGAGTCAGATAATTTCAGTGAATTTTTATACAAAATAGCAATTTCTGATTCATAAACAAACCATTCTTTTGAGTAGGACCTTCTCAATGAATCTGTTGATTAGATTCAGAATGAATCGCTGGATTTGTTCATGATGTAGTAATGTCCATTTCAAAAATGAATCATTCTTTTGAGTAGGATCTTTATAATGAATCCATTTGATTAAGTTCACAGTGATTTCTTGAAAGATTTTTAGTGAAGTAGCAATATCCAATTCATGAATGAATCTGTCATTGAATCAGTTGGTTTTGGTTAAGTTCACAATGATTAGTTGAATGATTTGCCCATCTAACAAATGATTTAACGATGTCTGTTAAAAATAACATTGGCTGATTTACAATAAAATGGATAAAATCTTTTCAGTGTATCCGTTCACAGTGATTCTTTAGTGAATCAGGTGCTATAACAATTCAGACAACACATGCAAATGAACACCACTATCAGTGGATGAAATAGTGAACTCCTTGTTTTGTTGCAATATACCAGAAGTTTCTTAAAAGCATTTTCATTTTTCTCTGTTGACATTTCACATTATCACTTACTTGTGAAAAGAGGCTTGTCAAAGTGGCTTCTGACTGACGCTTACAGGGATCTGACATTTGTGTGCTTAGCTTTAAGACAAAAGCTGTTCTAAACGCCTGAAGAGTTTCTCACGTTGTAGATCCTTTCACTATCAGTAACTGCAAATCAATTAGCTCCTTGCTAACTTCCCTGCATCAGAGCCTGGAGATTATGAAGAAGTGAGAAGCTGTCTCTCTAAATGAGCTGGATCCCTTTAGCATGCAATTAGCGCTCAATCACACAACCAGTGATTAAGGCTTTTGCTGATGTATAATTTCGTAAAAGAATCAGACGTATGACTGAACAACAGGACGTGTCAGCAGGCTAATAGCAGCTCGTCTCACATTTTATATCTTACACAGATCTGTGTGTGGTGTGGAAAACGCATTTCAATTTTAGTGCGATTGATTGCCGTTATCAGTATGTTCACGTTATTATTAAAAAAATCTATTGTAATAGGAATAATCCTTAGATTATTCATTCAATCCATTCAAATAAGGTTTAAAGGTCTTTATATGTGCTTATACAATGCAGCTTTGTTCTATTGTCCAAATTCTGAAATATTCAATTCAAAACTTTTCTTTGTTGTTTTTGTTATTTTTACTATAAAACCAATGCACATTCTTTGACACTGTATTGCCATAAAAAACATATTACTCCTGCAATCATTTTTTGTGACTAAAAGTCAAATATCCAGTGAGTGTTGTTAAAAGTGGATTCAGTTTTATCCGATAAACCCTGAATCTGAACAAGTTTTATGTTGTTAAACCCTACCCTAAATCTAACTGATAGTGTTAACAAAAGGAAATGTAAGATAAAAATGCATTTGCTGAAGCAATCATGCCATTTTACCTCTTTTGTTGTGACTTGTTGCATGCTGTACCAGGGGAGCTACCAAGCAAGTTTACCTCATCAGAAAAGCCATAGATATGGAGCTGGTTATGTAATTTAGACATCAAAATGTATCAAGTTTACAAATCATTCACTATGGTAAATGTATTTTGAGGTCATAGCACAGTACTGTGGAAGGAACAATATGAAAATAAGTCTTTATTAATTGATAATCTGCTCCTGTAATCATAATTTGTGTGAAAAGTAATAAAGTTTGTTGGTGGTTTACTTCCACTTTGGAAGTCACTTTGAGCATTGCAAATCATATAAACTTTAAACTTATTCTGACTTATATTCAGTAGTTTTGTAATATTGTTTTGGACTTCATGGGATGTTCAATTAATTTTGAAAAGATACAAAATGCACAATATTGAACCTTTGTCTTTTTCAGATTTTCTAAAACTTTGAATCTAAGTTTGTAGCGCTGTGATTTGCCTTAGAGCTGGTTAGTTTGGTTCATGGCTTAAAACTGTTTGCTAAAGAATATGAAGCTGTAATCAATGAAGAAAGACGATAATACTCTTGATGTTGCCCGATCTTGAGTGTGTGATCTTCATTCCCTGAGGTGACCTCATTCCACTGTAACACTTGTCAAACATGACGTACAATTATGTTGTAATGCCTCCTTTCCCCTCCCTTTCTTTTCCCTTTCCCTCTCTCTTGCACATTTTTTCTGTTTCTGTGGTGTTTGCCTGTAAGACAGGCAGGCAAATGGCAAGACTAATTGAGAAGGTGGAAATTAAACAGGCTACAGAGAGCTATCAAAGAGCCTTTCAATTAAGCCTGTATTTATCACCCCCGGCAACAGGAAGACACCTTCTCTTGTTGTGTCGGACATACGCACGCATGCACACACACACACACACACACACACACACACACACACACAGCATCTGAGGTAAAAGAAAGATCAGACAGCTGAGAAAAAGAGTAATTTCAGGCTGCAGTCACACTAGAGTGTGTGTTTGTGTGGATTGTGTAAGCAGTGTGTGGTGTGTGTAATTCTGTTCATACCTTTGTGGGTGTTTTTATTATGGTGTGTAAATATACATGTTAATATCATTGTCTGTCTTGTTTTATGCTCTTGCTTAATCTCTCTGTAGTCTAGCTCAGATTAATTGGGTATAATTGGTACAATTAGATACAAACTGGAATCTTTGAATTTATTGAAGTGGTTATTTCATATTATTACTTGGATAATAATGTGTTGTTATCTGGGTGTGTGCAGCTGTGGATTATTCTACATTACAATACTGATGTGGGCCTTTTTACCTTTTACTGTTTATATAAAATATAAGTATATATTTCAAAATGTATAAATAAATAAAAAGTTAGAGTATTAATATACATATATTTTATAAAAACAGTAAGATTGTAGTTTATAGTAATATTTTTTTCTTTTGTAGGATTCATTATATTGAAAGGATGCATTAAATTGATCAAAAGTGAAAGCAAAGACATTTGAAAAAAAAATACTCATGCGGCCATTCAAGATGTAGATGACTGTTTCTTAGTTGTAAAATATTTGCATTGGATCCTTTGCAGTGAATGGGTGCTATCGGAATGAGAGTTCAAACAGCTGATTAAAACTGAGTTTTTAGCAAATTTTTGAGTGAACTTTAACTTGCAGCACAACAGTTGTCAACTACGGTGGCCCAGTAGTAATGAAAATCTAATGTAACGAAATCTCCACAACACAACAGAAACAAGCTACAACACAATGGCAACAGGCCACAACACAACAAAATTAGTACAACACAACTGAAACAAGCCGCAACACAAGAGAAACAAGCCACAACACAACGAAAGTAGCACAACACAAGGGAAACAAGCCACATCACAACAGAAACAAACCACAAGACAACGGAAACAAGTCGCAACACAACGGAAACAAGCCACAACACAACGGAAACAAGCCACAACACAATGAAATTAGCGCAGCACAATGGAAACAAGCCACAACACAACGAAAGTAGCACAACACAATGGAAACAAGCCACATCACAATGAAATTAGCACAGCACAATGGAAATAAGCCACAACACAACAGAAACAAGCCACAACACAACAAAATTAGTACAATACAACCGAAACAAGCCGCAACACAACAGAAACAAACCACAACACAACGGAAACAAGCCACAACACAATGAAATTAGCACAGCACTATGGAAACAAGCCACAACACAACAAAATTAGCACAACACAACCGAAACAAGCCACAACACAACAGAAACAAACCACAACACAACGGAAACAAGTCGCAACACAACAGAAACAAGCCACAACACAACAAAATTAGTACAACACAACCGAAACAAGCCGCAACACAACAGAAACAAACCACAACACAACGGAAACAAGTCGCAACACAAAATGGAAACAAGCCACAACACAATGAAATTAGCACAGCACAATGGAAACAAGCCACAACACAATGAAAGTAGCACAACACAACGAAAACAAGCCACAACACAATGAAATTAGCACAGCACAATGGAAACAAGCCACAACACAGCAGAAACAAGCCGCAACACAACAAAATTAGCACAACACAACGGAAACAAGCCACAACACAATGGAAACAAGCCGCAACACACTGAAATTAGCACAACACAACGGAAACAAGCCGCAACACAACAAAATTAGCACAACACAACGGAAACAAGCCGCAACACACTGAAATTAGCACAACACAATGGAAACAAGCCACAACACAACAAAATTAGCACAACACAACGGAAACAAGCCGCAACACACTGAAATTAGCACAACACAACGGAAACAAGCCACAACACAACAAAATTAGCACAACACAACGGAAACAAGCCACAACACACTGAAATTAGCACAACACAACAGAAATAAGCCACAACACAACGGAAACAAGGCACAACACAACAAAATTAGCACAGCACAACGGAAACAAACCACAACACATTGAAATTAGCATAACACAACGGAAACAAGCAACAACACAATGGAAACAAGCCGCACAACACAATGGAAACAAGCCACAACATAACAAAATTAGCACAACACAACGAAAACAAGCCGTAACACACTGAAATTAGCACCACAACATGGAAACAAGCCACAAAACACCACGAAATTATCACAACACCATGGAAACAAGCCACAACACACTGAAATTAGTACAACACAATGGAAACAAGGCGCAACACACTGAAATTAGCACAACACAAGAGAAACAAGCCACAACACAACGAAATTAGCACAACACAATGGAAACAAGCCACAACATACTGAAATTAGCACAACACAATGGAAACAAGCCATAACACAACAGAAACAAGCCACAACAGAACGAAATTAGCACAACACAACGGAAACAAGCCGCAACACACTGAAATTAGCACAACACAACGGAAACAAGCCACAACACAACGAAATTAGCACAACGCAACAGAAATGAGCCACAACAAAACAAAATTAGCACAACACAACGGAAACAAGCCACAACACACTGAAATTAGCACAACACAATGGAAACAAGCCGCAACACACTGAAATTAGCACAACACAACGGAAACAAGCCACAACACAATGGAAACAAGCCGCAACACACTGAAATTAGCACAACACAACGGAAACAAGCCACAACACAACGAAATTAGCACAATGCTACGGAAAGAAGCCACAACACACTAAAATTAGCACAACACAACGGAAACAAGCCGCAACACACTGAAATTAGGACAACACAACGAAATTAGCACAACACAACGGAAACAAGCCGCAACACACTGAAATTAGCACAACCCAACGGAAATGAGCCACAACACAACGGAAACAAGCCGCAACACACTGAAATTAGCACAACACAACGGAAATGAGCCACAACACAACGAAATTAGCACAGCACAACGGAAACAAGCCACAACACACTGAAATTAGCACAACGCAACGGAAATGAGCCACAACACAACGAAATTAGCACAGCACAACGGAAACAAGCCACAACACACTGAAATTAGCACAACACAACGGAAACAAGCCACAACACAATGAAAGTAGCACAACACAACGAAAACAAGCCACATCACAATGAAATTAGCACAACACAACAGAAACAAACCACAAGACAACGAAAACAAGCCACAACACAATGAAATTAGCACAGCACAATAGAAACAAGCCACAACACAACAGAAACAAGCTACAACACAACAAAATTAGCACAACACAACCGAAACAAGCCATAACACAACGGAAACAAGTTGCAACACAACGGAAACAAGCCACAACACAATGAAATTAGCACAACCCAACGAAATTAGCACAGTACAAAGGAAACAAGTCACAACACAACAAAATTAGCACAACACAATAGAAACAAGCTGCAACACAACAAAATTAGCACAACACAATGGAAACAAGCCACAACACAACAAAATTAGCACAACACAATGGAAACAAGCCACAACACGACAAAATTAGCACAACACAACGGAAACAACACAGCAAAATTAGCACAACACAACAAAATTAGTCCTTTACATTGTGTTGTGCACTACTGGGCCACCGTAGTCAACTCATAATAATAATATATTCAACAGATATTGAAAATAATATATATGCATATCGGTGTCAATATATGTCCATTTATTGCAAGTTTATGTACTGTGTATGTATAGGTCTGTCGATGTCGGAGTGCGTGAGTGTGACTGATGCAATCTCACAGTGTGGTATGCTGGACAGAAGGAGTAGATGGGAAATGTAGATAGTTGACTGCGAATGTCCTCTCTCAATCCTTTTCCTGTCTAAAGTGGCTGCTATAGCCACTCTCCTTTTGCTCTCTCATTTTTTCTTGTGTTTCTCCATTATAAAACCTCTGGGGTTTTTTATATTGACTAGAAAAGGAAAGAATGGAAAAGAAAAGGCAAACTTTGACGTTGACTTGAAATAGCTTTACCTGAAAGTTGAAGATATATAAACAGACAGAAAGGCAGATGAAATGGTTTGAATTTGATCCTGTTCCCTCTTCTTTTTACTTTCGCTGCATGTGTAAAAAAATTGGTGAGAAGTCCCCTATAAGAAAGATGCCTTTCAATATGCATACATCAAAAACATAGACCCATCTTACACTTTCTAGGCTCTAATGCACTCTTTCTTACTCACATACACACACACACACACACACACATACACACACACATACACACACACTCCTCTCTCTCTGACAAGGTCCATTAGGATGTCTCTCACGGTACCTGCATTCCCCTTTTATAGGTGACCTCACACGAATATTAATTTACTATAACATTAACAGCATCTCAGCTCCATTCTACTCAGTTCAACCTCCAAATACCCTTCATCTCTCTCTCCTTTCTGTAGACATAACTGTGCACAGGAAAGTTTGACAGCGTCACATACACTACAGACACATAATCCTTACATGTATCTGATCATTTTTTTATGTAGAAAGTTTGTCGTATTTCAATATACAGTACATGAATGTGAGATTTAACACAACCTTGATGGATTGGCACATGCAAAGTATGAACCTACAACATTATGCTTACCAGCCTAGATCTTTAACCACTCCACCGCACCACCTCTGGAAGTGGGTGAAGGTTGCCAAGATGGGCCTTTTTTCTTTGATTTATGGTATGTATGTTGAAAGATGTTTTATAATTCATAAGAATGCACATATACAATCATATATTATGCATTATAGAAGCTGTCATGTGCTCACATAGAATTGCTGTTTATCATTTGCCGCCCTCATTTATCCTTGGTCAACACACTCTCTGTGATGGTCTGACACATGCTTCATTAGCTCAACCTGGCCAAATGAGACAGGAGTGATGAAAGAAGTAAGCCACCAATCACTTCTCGTACTGTATATGGCGGCCACAAAAAAGGAATCTTGGGACTTTAGAAAGCAAAATAAAATCTCAATTATGTTGTATTAGATAATTAAATATAAAAAGTTTGAGGTTAGTACAATTCGTTTTTTAAGAAATCAGTTTTATTCAAGAAAAGATGCATTAAATTGACCAAAAGTGAAGTAAATACATTTATAATGTTACAGATAATTTATTTTTCTATCATGGTTTCCACAGATATAATTAGCAGCACTATGGTTTTCAACATTAAAAATATTAAGAAATGTTTCTTAAGCAGCAAATCAGCATATCAGAATGATTTCCGAAAGATCATGTGACACTGAAAACTAATGGCGAAGAGTAATGTCTGCTGAAAATTCAGCTTTGCATCACAGAAAAATGAATTTAATTTTCAAATATTTTAATGTAGAAAACCGTTATTTTGAATTGTAAAAATATTTCACAATATTACTGTTTTACTGTGTTGTTGATCAAATAAATGCGATTAAAAAAAATTGCAAAATCCAACAAACCATTTTATGTGATATTTTCTGCTTTCTTTGAGGCATGTTTTGTTTAGATGGTTTTACATTTTAATTTCTGATGCAATGATATTCATCCATTTTAAGTGGTGTTTAAAGAAAAACACCAACAGCATCAAACACCATTGGTTCTCAAGCACCATGATGCCATACTTTATCGTAAGTGATTTGTTTGATTTGAAAAAAAAAGGGACCATTTTTCAGCTTTGATAGACTGTGATCATTTTATGGAAAAAATGTCAAGATTCAAAAAAATGAATGATAATTGTTATGATTTATCTAATGATAATTCCTTTTTTTGTTTCACAGAAAACTGTAATGCCCTACAGCTTTAGTACAACATGAGGGTGAGTAAATGATGACAGAACATTCATTTTTTGGTGAACTACCCCTTTAAGTGTCCAAGTGTATTTGGTGGGCCACTGCACCTCATATCACTGCAAGCTAATTTGCTGATATTTTTATTACCGCATATTTATAGATCATAATATTTTGCGAAAGTTCAAAACATCCAGCAGAGAGTCTGACAGGGAAACAAAAAAAGCTCAAGGAAGAAAAATGAACCGAGACACCGCGACAGGCAGAGACGGAACGGAGTCATTCTTTGCGCTTCATTCACCTGTTTCCACAGTTTGAGGCTGAATTAATGAGTGAACAATCGCTCCATAAGTGAAATGAGGTGTGGTGAGGGACGAGATGATGGGAAGGGGGGAACGTGGGCTTGCTTATCAAATATGCACAGGATTATTACAGTATCGCAGTCTGGCAAAGAGGAGAAATCATTGTAATACAGTGTGGGTGAGGGGAGGGGGATATCACACCTATTCATTTCCTGCCTTGCATTAGTGCCAGGCTGCAAACTGCATGTTTTCTGCACAAATGCTCCTCATCATTGCCGCAGCCAATCGCAGGAGGCCGACGATGTTGTTTTTTCCCGAGCAAACTTTAAGAGAGAAACAATGCTTGAAGCTGCTAGCCTCATTTGCGTTTGTTGAAAACCGTATGGCGTGTTTGAGCGCTGTGAAGGAGGGAAACCGATGGAAAGAGCAAGGAAGATAGAGGGATGTTGATTTTGCTGTGGGACGCAGCTGGTGTGCTGTTAAAGGAATAACACAAAAATGAAAATTCTGTCAACATTTACTCACCTTATGTTGTTCCAAACCTGTAGGGCTTTCTTTTTTCTGCAAACCACAAAAGCAGATATTTTGAAGAATGTTTCTCTTCATACAATAAAAGTCAGTGGGGTCCAAAACAGCTGGACCTTACCGAGTTTTAATGTATGGACAGGAAATCACAAAAGTATGTTCTACAAAAGAAAGGAAGTCAAACAGGTATGAAATGGCATGAGGGTGACGAATCATCTTCCTCCTCTCTCTGTGTCTCTTACTTTCTCTCTTCCTTTACACTTTTCTACACGCTCTCGGATTGAGCTTAAACCCAAAGGAACGCTCAAATTCCCTCATGCACACATGCATAGTGGGGTGTCAAAAGCAGCCGCAACCTTGAAACGGTTGGATTTAACAAATAGTATGTATGTGTGTGTGTGTGTGTGTGTGTGTGTGTGTTAGAGAAAGAGAGCAAACGAGAGCATGGGGATCTTCAAATGTAGGTTTTACTGAAGAACCGCCAGGGTGCAGGTTAACAGAGCAAAGGCAGGAAGTAATATCAGGGACTTTCCATGAATATGGCACACTTTTGTCTTCAATAATGTTTTTTTTT
>JAFVLL020010271.1:0-20800 GCA_021397915.2 Tor tambroides
ATTTCACATGTTAAGATTCAGACCAAAAGCGTTCTGAATTACTAATCACACCACATCCGGTTACCACACCAAATAAACACCACATGCATTTCACCTAGTGTAAAATACTACTTCTTATGGAAAAGGTCTTCC
This sequence comes from Tor tambroides, assembly GCA_021397915.2. Taxonomy (NCBI): domain Eukaryota; kingdom Metazoa; phylum Chordata; class Actinopteri; order Cypriniformes; family Cyprinidae; genus Tor; species Tor tambroides. The sequence continues at coordinate 133 of JAFVLL020010271.1, forward strand.
CATCGCGCACATAAATGACTGATATTTAAAAAGGGTGCTGGGAAAATGTCAAATAACGAAACTACCCACCTGATGACGTCAAAGCCAATCAACTACCCTGCTGACGTCACGGTCTTTATAAAAGCAGCTGAAGGAGGAGAAAAATAAAACCTTAGTTATAAACAAGAACAGAGCGTAAAAACGGTATTTTTTCGTTATAACATAATAAAAAAATAAGTAAAACCTAGATATATAATATCATCTGAGGCGTCTGAAAGAGAAATAACGCCCGTTTCTTCACTAAGTTAGCATTAATGTTGCAACGCCTCAAAGAGGCTTCATCTAGTTTTAAACTCACTTATTTAGAACTATTTCACTGAAATTTGATACTTAAAGTCTAAATAACTGTACAAAACGAACGAATGAACGTGTTTTCAGAAACAACAACCTGTATGTTTTGACGAAAACCGCTTCTCCTAATGACCACTTCGTGATTAACTTCACTTTAATTTCTTTGAGTTATTTCTCTCTCTTGTTGCTCATTAAGCAAGTCTGCGTAAAGTAGTTCAGAACAGAAAAAAACTACAGAAGAGCGCATAAATGGTGTGAAATATTTATAAGTCCTGCGAGGCGCCTTACCTCCGCGTCTCGAGGCTCTTCGCAGGGAACGTTAGCGAGAACTCTGCGAGACGAACGGCTAACTTTACCGGCTCAAACAGTCGCGTTAAACCGAGTAAACTAGCAGCTTCGTTGTTTTTAACGGGAACGTTTTAGTTTTGTCGCGTCGCTCGCTCGCTGCAAGTTCTTCAGTTAGCGCTGCGCTAGCTAATTAGCACATGCAGCAAGACACAATGCAACCGACTAAAAAATTAACCCCCAAAACCATTATACAAAACACTTTGAGCAAAACGTACGAGCGTATTTGTAGTTTTTTATCGCTCTTATAACTATATTCGTCTCTTGTAGCGTTGCTCCTCTGGTTGTGAATGCACACATCGAGAAAGGCGCTTAGAGTGGTTGCTAACTGAGCTACCAAATATTAAACACACACAGAGTGTGAGAGGTACACCGTCATAATAACACACAGCAGTCTCACAGCACACACGATCGAGAGTCTGATGTGAGTAACGTGTCAAAGATAAGCCAGAAGCAGGTAACGCACCCCACTCACCCGAAAAAAGCGTCTCTGGAGGTTGATGTACGGGTCAGTGTGGTCACTGTAGGTGAATCAACTCTTCCCCGCTATCACTCGCCATGAAATCTGCACAGAAAAGGAAGTCGAGGCCGCACAGACAACGTGCTGTGGAAAGAGCGAGCATTCAGAGCAGAGACATGAGCTCTGGACAGAAGAGCGCCTCCTAAAGGCCAGTCCGCGACAGTGCGGGGTCCCTGGCTTCGGCCCTGAGCCTGAGATCGTTTTCGTTTCTTAATGCATCCGATTTATTCGGAGATTGCTATGTAGGGGATGGAGAGGTTAGATGTGTCAGCAGGCGAGCCATCTCGTCCCCTAAATTTGCATTACGTGTCACGTGACCATATATTTAGAAAAGGCACTCATAAACAACTAGCTGTTAAATTCATTTTCATGCTGTCTATATTCCATTTATGCTGGTGAACTGCCAGTGTATAAAACCGTGTGAATTAATTTGACCGTGAATTATTAAATAAAGCATTTCCCCACTATGGTAGCTGTAGGTTAAGTGTATCAGATGCTTGAGGTAAAGTGTGTCAGTGATTCAGCTAATAGTGATAGTATTCAAAAACAGGAAATGCTAATATAAAATGTTCAAACATTACATAAGTAAGGACAATTGTATATTTCTTATGATGCTGAGCGAGTTATATGATTTGGATCTAACACAACATGGTTTATGTTGGGCAGACTAGGATGTCCTCCATGGAGACAGAAGGTATTTCTCAGAGAATATGTTTTAATATGCTGTGTAAAAATGTATAGAACAGAATTAACCAAATTAATTTTAACTTGTAAATGCATTAGCATGCCATTTAAATCATGAATATTTTTTGTCTGTATCTTTCAACTAAAACTGTTGGTTCTCAACCTTTTTGACTTGAAGGGCCCCATTGTTCAACACAAAGGACCCTGATATTTCCTCTAGTATTTCTGCTTTATGACAACACTGCATGCTTTATTCAAACTTTTCAATGACAGAAACAGGCAGTGTTGACATATTAGATAATATTAAATAATTTAAACAAGATTTTAGGTGATGATTCCAGGGATTTCAAGATACTGAATTCTGAGTTCTTCAGTAAAATAGTTATTGAGGAGGGGGGGGGGGATATCAGTTTACATCTCCACACACACACTTGTATTCCTATCAGTATGGGGACTCTCCATATCCCCTTACCCTAACAGGAAACTTACTGCATTTTAAAATTTTTAAAAAACTTAATTCCGTATGATTTATAAGCTGTCTTTCTTATGGGGACCAAAAAAAAAAAAAAAAGATTGAAAAATATTACTGTTATTACAATCCTTATGGGACATTTGGTTCCCATAACACAGGCAATACCAGTACACACACACATAGGTAGGTGGATTCAATTTTTAGCATTTTAATAAATTCTTTAAAATTTAAAACTATGTTTTAATTAATTAAATAATTAATTTCAACCACCATGTGGCCCCTTGAATATTAGCTGAGGCCCTCCAGTGGGCCCCGGCCGCCTGATTGAGATCCACTGGCCTAGTGGAGAACACCTTTTAATTTGTTGCAGAGGTAATGGATGAATCAGTTGTCTTATATAACAAAATGACAGTGGTATACAAGAGCAATAATAGAAACACTGTATTACAGAGGAACTCTGCAGCTATATCACACTACACATACTGTACATATGCATGATCTGTGTGAAGAGCAGCTTTTCTGAAGGTAAAAGCTGTCCAAATCCCTTTCAGTCATACTAATATGTTTCTAATATAATATTAATATAATCCCCCATCAGTGATACTAATATATTTTAGGTGTTTCTGTCAGTTTCTTTGTCTGCTGTCTGTATGTGTTAGATGGTGGCTTCCCCATGCACACAAAAACATCATAACAGAGATCATTGTTGTGAAAGTGTTTGAGCAACATTTAATACTTATACTTTCATGTTATTATCATAAGTAAACTCATTATTTTATGCAATAGTATTTTCAGTACTTTACCTTTATGCATTATCATAGTCATCAATGTTCATAATTTATATTCACATTTTCATCTGCATCATTGTACAATGAAGTTGAAGTTGACCTTTTATCACTCAAAAGACAGTGGAACTGAGAGGATATCATTTACATTTTCATGCCGTGCTCTTTGATTTATGAATTGTTTCAGTCCTGGCACACACACTCTCGCCGATTCCTCTTTCTATTCCATCTTTATTATTTTGGAAAAGAAATAAAGAGCGATGAATCTAGAAGAAGAAGAATTTAACATTGCAGAAAAAAAAACACAACCAATAAATTACTCTGTTAAACCCACATCAAGCATTGCTACAGTTACTTCTCTGTGAGAGACAGCTGTAGTATCCTCTCCAGCTCTTCCTCCTCTTCCCTCCTCTTCCTTTAGGGAACAAAAGGAGGAGTGTTAAACTCTGTTCCACATTTTCTATATGAATTTAAGATTTTCCCTACTGAACCTATGCAATGAAACATGTGGTATGTGGAAAATTCCTCACATTAAGTTGCTACAGTGAAAATATAAATAATAAAATAATAATAGGTGTTAATGTTTTTGTGACTGGAATAGTTTCTGTAAGTGGAAAAGAAAAGAGAAAAAAGCAAAACAACTAATTTTTCTCGTGGATGAAAAATGTACCATAAATGTGCTTGTCATGTTTTGTATAGCGCAACAAAACAACAACCAAAAAAAACAAAACAAAACAAAAAATTCTCTTGGATGAAAAATGAGTGGTAAATGTGCTTGTCAGGATGTATATAGTGCAAAAGAAAAAAACAAGAAACAAAACAAAACAAACAAAAAAAAATGAAACAAAGGAAATACAACAACAAAAAATTTCTCTTAGATAAAAATGCGCTTCTCAGGTTGTTTATAGAACAACAAAATGAAACAAATGAAAAAAAAAGCAGACAAAAAAAAAATTCTTGGAAGAAAAATATGTAATAAATGTGCTCGTCAGCTTGTATTTAGTCCAGCAAAACAAAATATGAAACAAACAAAAAAAATATATATATATGGGGGAAATAATGAAACAAGAAACAAATCCAAATTTTAACTTGGATGAAAAATGTGCAGTAAATGTGCTTATCAGATTAGAAATAAATAAATAAATAAATAATAATAAAAAAAATTCTCTTGGATAAAAAATGTGTAAAAAAAAAAAAAAAAAATGTTTTTCAACAAAAAATGAAACAAAAAACAAAACAGAAGAACAATAGAAAACAAAAACAAAATTTTCTCTTTGATGAAAAATATTTAGTAAATGTGCTTAGGTTGTTTTTAGAACAACAAAATTAAACAAATAATAATAAAAAAAAAATTCTTGGATGAAAAATATGTAATAAATGTGCTTGTCAGGCTTTATTTAGCGCAACAAAAACAAAAATATGAAACCAAAAAAAAAAAAAAAACTAATCCAAATTTTAATTTGGATGAAAAAATGTGCAGTAAATATGCTTGTCAGTTTGTATACAGTGCAACAAAAAAAAAAAAAAAACCAGAAAAACCAAAGAAAGCAAAATTTTCTCTTGGTGGAAAATATGTAGTAAATGTGCTTGTTTATAGAACAACAAAATGAAACAAATGAAAAAAAAAACAAAGAAAAAAAATGTTTTCTAATGGATGAAAAAATGTGAAGTAAATGTGCTTGTCAGATATAGCTCAACAAAATGAAAAAAAAAAAAACAATCAAAAAAAATTCTCTTGGATAAAAAATGTGTAATAAATGTGCTTGTCAGTTTGTATATAGTGCAACAAAGCAAAACAAAAACTGAAACAAAAAATAAATAAATAAAATAAAAGTTTCTCTTGGGTGCATGCAATACTGTCTTAGAATTTAGCCATAAAGTTCTTTTAAGATAGCATAAATTTGCAGCCAGCTGTTTGCTACGGGCTTTGTGTCAGGAGCCAACCTGTCTAGATTTTAGCTCAGTAGGTTTGTGAACAGAATCCTGTCATTTCTTGCTCCTCCGTCATTCATACCTGTCTAACTCCTCCTGTTCTCTGCAGGAAAGCTCCATCGCGATGCGTAGTTGTTCATCAAAACTGGTGGCCACAGCAAATGCTCCCGGCACCCGAGGCTCAGTCAGTGAGCTGTAACACGGAGGTGAGACGAGTGCGGGATCAGACGGAGATAACGGCTGGCCAGCATCTGAATCGCCACTCTCCCCTCCAGCCAGTGACAAAGACAGAGATTCCTGAATCGCCCTGCCAGAGACACAGTCACATTTCAAACAGCTGAACAATTGATATGCACATCCTCACACTCAACACTCAATCCACACACACACATACACACACCTCTCAAGCTGAGAGTCCTCCTCATAAAGCGGAGGCTGAGAAACTGGACGAGTGTTAGTGAGAGCCTCCCATATGGTCACCTACAGAAACGCACAGGAAAAGAAAGAGAAATGAGAGAGTGGGTGGAAAGCTGTTGCTGTCTGCTAATTGTTTAGTATTGACTAGAGCTTCATAATTACTCATAATAATAATAATAATAATAAAGAATATGAAACCTGCTTCATCATTAAAAGCATCTATTTAGATCTGGGGCCAGACGTATAAACAGCCATGATGTTAAGACTGTGTCTTAATAACTACAAAGATTTGTTTTTATTGTGAATGTACACAAATAAAAGCAAACCTTTCACAATTCCGATTATCTTCATGACTAAAAGGAGTAGTTGCTTCCACTCTGTGCCGTTAAGCGTTATCACTGTACCGCCGTGAAGTTATGCAAAACATTTTGTTTTACGTGGATATTGGAACGCGAGTGAAGTAGGCCTACATAAAAAGTAAATAATATTTTGTCATTCAAATACATCGCGAATACGGGAACATTTGATTCTGTGTCGAACAAGAGACCCAACATTGGTTTCAGTTTAGTTTTAGCCTTAATTAATTCGTTTTGGTTTGTCGTTTATATAGGCCTAGCTTCTTACATTTTTAATTATTGTTATTTTCTAAATAGCCTACTGTTAATTGAAAGGATTTGCTGTGGAGTGAGGGGAACTAAAATAGCCTAGCTATGTTTACAGTGTTTATTAGGCTAATGTTTGTAATTCGCGTCGGCCTATTTCTGAATGAAATAATAAAATGCGACTTATGTTTTTTTCTCTCTCTCTCTCTCTAAAAAACATATTTTTTTTATACGCATAGCTTATTTTAACCATGCAGCAAACCTTTTAAAATATTGATAAATTACTGAAAAAAATAAATAAATAAGTGACTTTAAACCGTTTAACTGATTGTATTAATCGGTCAAAAATCTTATCGGTCGGTTAACGGTTAAACGGTTAAAATGAACATCCCTAGTTTGTTTGGTTTTTTTTGCAGCATTGAAACTAATCACAGAAATGTCTGCTGTGTTGAATATCTGCTGTGTTCATTATATAATGTTTTAGTGGTTGGTAAGTTTAGTTGACTGGTTTATAGTAACAGCTTATTCTGGTTAAAATGACTAAAATGATTACGCAGATAAACACTGTCGGAATATTAGTGACTAATGACTGTTTTGTTTTGCATGAAAATAAAATAAAATAAAATAAAAACACAGTCAAATAATTCCAAATGTTTAAGGACAAAATCTATTGTCTAAATAAAACATGTCTACAAAATACAATAAAATAAAATATTTTCTAAATAAAACATGTCTAAAAATAAAATAAAAAATACAATAAAATAAAATTAAAAAACTCCAAATTTATAGGGACAAAAATCTATTACCTAAATAAAACACGTCTAAAAATAAAATAAAATAAAATAAAATAAAACTGGGATCAGAGCTTATGTCTTTGGATCCAGCAAATTTTCAAGCCATATATATATTTCAATAATGTAATAATGGCAGGGCAGTATCAGTTTTTGAGTGGCTTTACAGAAAACAAACACAATTCTGACTTTCTGTTCATCTAAAAATAATGTCTAGATTATTTCAGTCATAAAGGGGAAAATACAGTCCAAATAGCAGGAATCTAGTTTACTTGCTAGTTAGTGCCTGAATATAAACTCTGAATATCATTCTTCTAAAATAAACTGAATATCCTTGATAAAATACAAAAATAAAATACAATAAAATAAAATAAAAAATTTGGTCTCTCTCAAATCATAGAATCCCAGAACCTTGGAAAACAAATGTGTTTCCAGGCAGACTGATAAAAACATGAATTTGTGTACAGCCAGCCAATCAGAACAGAGCTTGGCAGATCGAGAAAGGAATATTTTGTGTGTAATATGCATTAGAGTGCCGATCCATTTGATAGATGCTGCTACCTGGTCACTCTCTGTTCCCGCGTCCAGCAGGCTCTGCTGTATGGCGAACTGGAGTAAATTATCATCCTCATCTCTCATCGGTTCGCTGCGGCCTGGTCCAAGTGTGGTGTATTCTGGGGGAGGCTCAAACACAGACGGGTCGATTTCACACTGCAGAGGGGGAGGCGTCTGACCTGAAAGCAGCAAGGTGACACTTAATACCTAGCAGAGTCACAATCAGAGCAACTTTACACCTGAAGAGATGCTTACCTGCCTCTGTGGCTCCTTGAGGAGATTGTACAGTAACAGAACTGACCGGTTCATCGCAGCCACAAAGATTGCTGAATGTCACTCGAGCATTCAACACGTGGAAGAGAGGAATTTCTAAGAGTCAGGACAATGATTAAAGTCAGTTTAAACTGCCATTTACAACCATTTCTGGCGTAAAACAGGATATTCCTTGAGAAAATATTTTAAATAAGACAATAAAGAAACGTGCATGTAGAGAGATGTAGAGAGAGATGAATGGAAAATGAAAATTCTGTCATCATTTACTCACCATCAAGTAGGCGTGGGTGATATGACCAAAATCTTATATCACAATATGAGTAATTTTATTTCACTGTAACGACATATGTCACAATATGGTTGTTTTTGCTTTAAATAAGGTTTTTATGATATCAACATTTTTGTCGTCAGTGTCAACATCACAAAAAATTAACACTAGCCTAAATTAAAAAAAAAAAAACTCAAGCTCACTGAAAACATGTAAACAGTCAGCAATTAAATAAGAAGAAACTAATTACAAGCAATAGGACAAAAACTACAGTAGAACCAATAAATAAGAAATGCTACATGCATTGTATAAAGTAATCAAATGTATAAAAACTCTGTAAATTAAATATATATTTCTTCTTACTAAAGTTACAAAAGTGATTTAGTCAAGAGCAGTGAGAGATTTTCCCTCTTTTGTTGTTTGGTTAACAAGAATGACAGAAAGTAGGAATATTAGACTGCTGTCACTTTAAGAGCTGCCCAGATCCAATGTACTGTTACACATGTGTTTTCTTTGTCAGCAGTTTGCTTTTACTCAAGACCTAAATTACTGTTTATGAGGATACTTGCAAAGACGGGCATTTTGACACATACAAGTGTGTGTATTTAACCTTTCAAGGCCTATAAAGCGGCAAAAAAGGACTCAGTGGAAGTCAATGGGACCCGAAACGGTTTGCTTACCAACATTCTTCAAAATATCTTCTTTTGCGTCTCGTAGAATAAAGAAATGAGTAAATGATGAGGGTAAGTAAATGATGACTGAATGTTTGGGTGGACTGTCCCTTTAAGAAAGTAAATAGCAAAAGATTTTGATTGCATGTTGACTTTAAGGTTATAAAATGATCAACGAAGTCGATGTGACACTTCTTCTCACCGATCTTTACAGGAAAGCCAGGTGGTAGGCGTAGGGTGATGAAGTCACGCAGCTTGGCAAAGTGGGCGTTAGATATGGCCATGAGGTCAATGATAGGCGTCACCTGCTCAGCCAGCGAGAGAGGATGAACTTCACTCAACCACAGTGTGGCCTTAAACCTGAGCGAGACACAGAGATGTAAAGAGACAAAGCAAATATTCTTAATTCACATGCAAACACGGTTCAAATCATGGCACTTTGGAGTTGCCATAGAGACGGTACCTCTGCACTTTGCTGGTGAGCTCAACGGGCCGCCCAATATCTCTGCCGTTCAGATTAAACTCTGCATCAAAGTACTCCTCCGCTGTGATAGCTGTTGGGTTATGGGGACTAGCGCACTGAGAAACCTGACTCTAGAAACAGTAAACAAATGAATCTGTGTTGTCTCCAATCAGCACAGTCACCAATAGTCCCTGTAAACAATATAATTGGTTTTTATGCTCACCAAGGCTGCATTTATTTGATCAAAATACAGTAAAAACAGTAACACTGTGAAATATTATTATAATTTATAATAACTGTTTACTACTTGGATATATTGTAAAATGTAATTTATTCCTGTGATACAAAGCTGAATTTTCAGCATCATTACTCCAGTGTTCAGTGTCAGATGATCCATCAGAAATAATTATATTATGCGGATTTGGTGCTTAAGAAACATTTATTATTACTATCAATGTTCAAAAGTCGTGCTGCATAGTATTTTTGTAGAAACCATGTCAGATTTTTTTCAGGTTTCTTCGATAAATAAAAAGTTCAAAAGAACAGCATTTATTCGAAATAGAACTCTTTTGTAACATTATGCATGTCCTTAACGCCACTTTTGATCAATTTAATGCATCCATGCTCAATAAAATAAGTATTTCTTTCAATAGCAACAAAAAAATCTTACTGACCCCAAACTTTTGAGTGGTGGTGTTTATATTCATTTATTTTTTAGATGTTTTAAGCTATTGTTTAATGATTATATTAATCATTAACATTTTCAAATAATTTTTCCTTTTAATTATTTTGTTAATTTATTTCCTAAATATATTTTTAATTTATATTTTTAATATACACAGTGTCATTTTTTACATTTGTTTAATAATAATAAAAAAAAACTAAATATATTGAAATTATAAATAAAAAATAAAATGAACTAAATCTGAACTAAAACTTTATGCACTGATCTCACTCACCCCAGTACTAGAGATGTGCTGCTCAGCAATACCAAGAAACGACTGTAGAGGAGTTCTAGATCCTGAACGCACAGAGAGGCCAGGAGTGAGGAGAAGGTGGCAGTAAAGAAAGGGAAATGCATTTCAGAAGAGCTTCTAAAAATGTATATTTATTACTTAAACTGACTGTCAACATAATTTCTGTGTTTGTATGGGTTTCTGTACCTTTACTCCTAGACTTGTCCTGATCAGAAAGGTGTTCAGTCCGAGAACGTGTCACTAACTCCACATTACTGGCACTGTAAACCTACAATTATGTAATTATAAAAAACAATTAGGGAGCTAATTTTGTCTCAGGCACAGGTGTTTTCAGCAAGGCTCAGAACTAAAATGCCACTTAAAGTGGACCCACCTTTGCTTCATATCCACTGACAACCTCTGTCTTCTCGGAGCGCCATCCCCAAATCCCAGACTTATTTCTAGAGTCAGGCACAACAGGGAATTAGATGTGCAACAGTTGGTTCCAGAGGTCAAAACTATAAAACTCACTTCCTAGAGAAATTGATTTATAATGCTAACTCATAAAGCTTCAAAGACAGACCTACTGTGAGCTTTAAGGTTGTTAAATCAATGATATATGCTTCTGTTGAAGCCATCCATTGTCATTATTTCAATTTATTTTTAAAATAATCATGTTTAACAGTTGAATCTATGGTGAAAAACTACATTACCCATGATGCCAGTCAGAAAACTCCCATGAAGCACCACAAATGTTACCCTGGACCTCAAAACCAGTCATAAGGGTCAATTTTTTTAAATTGAGATTTATACATCATCTGAAAGCTGAATAAATAAGCTTTTCATTGATGTATGGTTTGTTAGGATAGGACAATATCTGACCTATTTGAAAATCTGGAATCTGAGGGTGCAAAAAAATCAAAATATTGAGAAAATCGCCTTTAAAGTTGTCAAATTAAGTACGTAGCAATGCATATTACTAATCAAAAACTAAGTTTTAAGTAAGAAACTTTCATCTATCTTTAAATAAGATATATTTACAGTAAGAAATTTACAAAATATCTTCATGGAACACGATCTTTACTTAATATCCTAATGATTTTTGGCATAAAAGAAAAATCAATAATTTTGACCCATACAATGTATTTTTGGCTATTGCTACAAATATACCAGTGCTACTTAAGACTGGTTTTGTGCTCCAGGGTCACATATGATGTAGTCAAGTCGGTATTGCTATGCTGTCACAATACTGAAATTTTTGTGTATATGCATATTTTGCAATAAACATAAAATACATACATACATACATATATATATATATATATATATATATATATATATAAAATTAACAACTTTAAATTAATAGTTGTATATTTCTCCATTGTTTTTAATTTGATTATGTTATTTGCAATCCTTCATGGGACTGTAATTCTTTCCCTCATTAAAGCCATTAAGTACACAGTCTTGTACTTTTGTCTTTTTGTCTGATTTTCAAGTACTTTTTTGCTTCAAATAAACATTTGTAATGTTGTGATTCTCCTCGTAGCTGCTTGGTTTGGCTCATGGTTTATAACACTTTAACAAAGGCTTTTTTACAATCCCTATGGGAAAAATGAATGGAAAAAACCTCCGGAACCAGCGCCACTGAAAAAGCAGCCATGCACTAATGCACTCCATACAGACTCAGACTAATTAAATCTGTGGTAAAGCCTCTTCCTGTACCTCTCGAAGGCAATGTTGCGAGTGTTGAGATGAGTGGACACTACAGGAGAGGTGAGTCTCTGGGCCGTGTTCTCCTGCGAGGGCAGCATGGCGGCGAGCAGAGAGGGAGCGTCTCGCGGAGACAGAGACAGCGGTTCTGTATACACCACCTGCTTCTCATGGTCCACCTCCATCACCATGGCCCCGCTCTCTGCAAAACACACATAAACCACCTCAAAGCACTGAACTCTGTGTGAGTCCTGCACGAGTGTGTGCTGAAGACTCACCTCCACCTTTAAAGATGTAACTGCGTCGGCCCTTAAGCCAAGTCATGTGCTCAAAGCCCAATAAAGTGGTGTCAACCCTCAAACACGAACCGCTTTTCCAAACACGATACACGTCGCTTGGACAAACTTTCGACACTAGAGGAACTGAGTAATTGAGACAGAACGACAACTGACTGTCAGGAGCAATTGATCACAGGAGCTGTCCATGACTGTGGTGCTGAAACGGTTAAAGCTGCCATCTAGCCTGCTAGTGGTGGGCTGGTTGGTTGTTTGGTTTTATTTAAATTTATTGCCATATCAGCTTCACAGTGTATTAAATGGCAGCTACAGATCCAACATTTAATAATCAATGAATAAATACAGTAAAATTCACCAATATGAGACAGAAGTGAAAGCGAAAGAGTTTGTGGGTCTTTCCAAACTCACCCCAGCTAGTAAATTCCCATTTCATCTCCACGTAGAAATCGCGTGCCTGCAAGAAAGACAGCATGTTGGTATGCTTTCTGAAAGAGGAAAATCAAACCAATTTGGCAAATCAAACCGGTACTGTAACTGATAGGTTTATAAAAAGGCTTAAGGATTTACCCAACAAATGCACAACAAATGCATCTTCAGTCAGAGTGTATGTGTGCATCACCTGTCTCAGTTTGCTCAGCAGCTCAGGAATACCAGCCAGTCTCTCTGTTGCTCTTCTGAAGTCTCTGTACTGAAGGATCAGCTGCACCAGCTCAGGGTCTCCAGTGCTCACTGCTTCCTGCAAAACTGCACACACAATTCAACACTGCCATCACCACCACCGTGCACCAACAAGGTTTACTGAAGATGCACATGAAGTTCTTAAAAGACAATGAAACTTATACACTAATGACCTTCTTTGTGTGATTCCAGACATGTGTGATGTTCTCTTTTTTTCTGAGGATTATAAACAGAGAGATTCTGCAACTCTTTCCATATAATGAAAGTGAATAGGGACTGGGGCTGTTCTCCAAAAATGAAAACAGCAACAACATAGAAGTATCAGTTTGTGTGGTATATTCCAAGATATACCACAGTTGTTATGTGTGCATGCACACTAATAATTTATTAATAATCCGTAATTGGACTGATGTTTCAACTGGACTAAAAGGCCTTGATGTAAACGCTGCAAACAATCTGATTTTAAAATCAATTTAAATTTTGATTTAATTGGATTGGACTGAAATAATACGATCAAGCGGAAAAAAATTAAGCATATAAATGCAAAATCCAACTATTTTCTCAATCGGATTCAAAAATACCATGCACAAGTGCAGTGTTGTAATGTGTGTGTATACCAGAGCCTTTTAAAAAGTAGTTATTGACTGAAATATTGTATTCTGTTGTATGTTCAGTGAATAGCGCACATCTCAGTCTGCACCTCACACAAAGTTATAGTATGGCTTTACAAGTCATATGGACTACTTTTATGGTGTTTTGTCATTTCTGAATCTTAAACCTCACTTTGATACATTTCAGTTTTTTTGAGTTGTTGGAAATACTGGTTAACTAACCTATATCGTGTTTTTCTTTAAATTTTGTGTCTTTTTATCATTTAGGGTCATAAAAAGTCCTGCAAAGATGTATTGTAGAGCGTGCATACAAAATGTCTAATACTATTATGATGTTTCCGGGTCAAGCTGCACAGACCCGAAATAAAAAAAATATACACTGCTGTTCAAAAGACTGGGATCAATAAGTTTTTTTTAATGTCTTTATAGCAGTCTCTTATGCTCATCAAAGCTGCATTTATTTGATCAAAAAATACAGTAAAATCAGTAATAATGTGAAATATTATTGCAATTTAAAATAACAGTTTTCTATCTTAATATACTTTAAAATAGAATTTATTCCTATGGTGGCAAAGCTGAATTTTCATCAGTCATTACAGTCTTCAGGGTCTTCATGATCCTTCAGAAATCATTCTAATAAGCTGATTTATTATCAATAGTATTAGTATTTTTTTAAAAAAATAAATAAAATAGTCACAGTGCTGTTTATAGCATTTACAGATTATGGATTTTTTTTTAAATAACTGTTACATAATGTTTAAAAAAAATGATGGTAACACTTTACAATAAGGTTCATTAGTTAACAACATTAGTGAACAATACTTCTACAGCATTTATTAATCTTAGTTTACTGTTAATTTCAGTATTTACTAATGCTTTATTAAAATCAAAAGTTGTTTGTTAACATTAGTTAATGCACTGTGAACTAACAATGAACGACTGTATTTTTATTAACTAGCATTAACAAAGATTAATAAAAAGTTTAATGAATGAATTGTTCATTGTTTGCTCATGTTAGTTAATACATTAACTAATGTTAACAAATGACACCTTATTATAAAGTGTAACCAAAATGATATATACTGATGTTTATCTTTTGTTTGTTTGTTTTTCATAGTGTGACTTTTGGTGAAATGTATGGAATCCAGAGCATAATAAAAGCCCAGTCTCTAATCACTTTCACTGATGGAGAAGTCCAAACTTCTGTTGTGTTCCACTAAGTAGCCTAAAGTCATGCAGATTTTGGAAATGCATAAGTAAATGATAGCGAAATTGATCTGTGGGTGAACTAGGCTATTCCTTTAAATGTCTCCTGTACCTGTCCATCCCTGTGTGTTGCTGTGTGTGGGATCCGCGTTGTATCTCAGAAGGACGCGCGTGGACTCCAGGTGCCCGAGACACACCGACAGCTCGAGCGGCGAGCGCCCGCGCGGATCCAGCCGCTCCATGTCATGCTGGAACACATGCATTAATACACAAAACACACGGCTTTATAGAGGAAAAGGCCCATGATTTCAGATACCAAATAGCTTAAACTACTCCACGTACCTGCGTTTTCTGAAGCTCTCGGTCTAGTTCTTGATATTGATTGTTCCACACCAGATAATGTAAAGGAAACGCCTCTTCAGCCATTTCAGTGATTAGATTTAAGTTTTCAGTTGTTTAGATTTTATTCTACGTGGTTATGTTTCATATATAGGTTTTTTGGAAATGTTTGTTGGGTTGCCCCCACCTTTGCATCTAAACAGATACAAAAGCGTTTATTTACGGACCGTTCATTTCATTTGATAAAATGTGTCGTTTAATCTGCGCAGTGAATTCATTCCCTCAGGACTCCAGATGTCTCGTTGACACTCATTACCGGCCTGATCCGTGTGTTATTTTGCTGTAAATCCCCCTTTGCTGAAAATATCCACTGACAGTCAAGCCAACAGCTGCTTAGCTAGCGAAGCTAAGTCAAAAATTCTTTATAAAATATCCTCTTCGAGGCTAAAATGGTTGAAAATTGGTCGGTAACACTGAGCGGCGATCCGTTAAATGAGGTAAAATCGAGAGCATGGATGAGTTAGAGGTTTATTTGTAGTAAAGCATCCTTACGTTAGCAGATAGCTTCCCAACATCATCCTCCTCATCAGGCTAGTGCTGCTCCAGCTCGCTGACACATGATGTTCTCACTATCCTCTGATAGGGAAAAGGACTTCTTTCCATTATATTCCGATCGGGCTGTACTGAACCAGTGGGAAAGTGCAGATAACCCACCGCAGAAAGCGAGCAGAGGCCTAATTTCCATCCATGTTCATGTGAAAAATGCATCGGATGCAAGCTTGGCTTGGCTCTGCTGATACCCTCCTCACGCGCCTTCGGTGTGGAGGCTGATTGTAACTCATCTGACATCAGACAGCAGCATATACACAATATATAAACTCAACTGAGATCAGATAACGTCACATAATGAATTTAAAAACTTAAGACTGCATCATAACCTCAATTTATAAATGCAGCTGAGATGAGCTTGTCTGGTAAATTTATAAATCAGAATTTATAAACTCAACTGAGATCAGATAGCATCACCTTGCATCTAGTTATCTGAAATTTAGAGTGCATAAGACTTCAATTTATAAACTTATCTGAGATGAGACAGCATCATGCGGAATTTTTAAACTTAACTGAGGTCTAACAGTATCAGAAACAGATATTTATCTGACATTAAATAACATCAGAGAGAAGTGAATTCATAAATCCTTCTGAGATCAGAGAGGATCATGTGCTGAATTTATACACTTATCTGAGATCAGACAGAATTTGGTTCTGAATGTATATACTAATATAAGATCAGACAGAATCAGCATGGCATGTTTTGGAATTTATAAACTTATTTGACTGCATTAGGTTGGGATGTACTTAATTTAGAAACCCTTCTGAGATCAGACAACATATAAAGAATTTATAAACTCAGAGATCATATAGCAACATGCTGAATTGATAGTTTTCTGAAATCTGATGGCATCATGACCGTGTCAGAAGCAGATATTTAACCAAGATCACATAACATCAGACAGGGATGTGAATTCATAAACCTTTGAGATTAAACAGGATCATGTGAATTTATACTCTCATCTAAGACCAGACAGCATTGTATTCTAGTTATTTGAAACCAGACGGCATCATGACCACAATTTATAAACTCATTTGAGATCAGACAGCATCTTGAGCTGAATTTAAAAACTCATCTGAGATGAGGCAGCATCATGCACTAGAATTTGTAAACTGATCTGAGATCAGATAGCATCTGAAGCAGAATTGATCGAAGATCAAATAACAATAAGACAGATGTGAGAAACCCTTATGAGATCGGACAGGATCATGTGCTAAATGTATAAACTCATATGAGATTAGATGGCATTGTGTCTTGAATGTATAAACTCATTTAAGACCAGACAGAATCAGAATGGAATGTCGCTGAATTTATAAACATATGAGATCAGACCAGGATGCTTTGAATTTATAAAACCACCTTATAATAGACAGGTACTAATGAACTCAGCATTAGACCAGGGTGAGCTGAGTTTATAAACCCTTCTGGGATCAGACACAACTCAACTGAGATCACAGAGCAACAGTTAAATTTACAATTATCTGAAATCAAACGGCATCATGACCACAGCATCAGAAGCAGATATTTATCTGAGACCAAATAACATCAGACAGGGATTTCTTAGATCAGACAGGATCATGTGCTGAATTTATACACTGATCTGAGATCAGACAACATTGTGTCCTGAATGTACAAACTCATTTAAAAACAGACAGAATCTGAATAGCATATTGCTGAATTTATAAACTATTTTGAGATCAGACTACATCAGATTAGGATGTACTGAGATTAGAAACCCACCTGAGAACAGTCTTCTGAAATCAGATTTTTACACTAGGCAGGAACAATGAACAGTGTAAACTTTTTTCCCTGTTGATGGTTGAATGAAGACATTTGTTCAATAAAGGACTGGCTGCCAAAATTCTATGATGAATGAATTATGTGCATACCATACTAACACAGGGAAGCTAGGTCTTCATAGCCATTGCACACATTCATTTATATCCAGTGTTGTAAGTCATCTAAACCAATCTCACAGCATTTAGCTAATCGGTTAACCAACTGAGAGCATACTGTAAACATTTTCAATAAAACAACTTCAGATTTCAGCATCTTCACTTAATTCAAATCAATTCAAGCTCACATTTGTATCATTATTTTTATTTTCTTGAAAAAGAAAAAAAAGTGAAAAAGCTTCTGAAAATAATTATAATGCTACAGATTTCTTTCTGTCGTACTACAGGAGAGGAATACATTTACACAAGGGTGTTTATATATTTATATATCTCTATACTCTCAGGTATTAAGGAAGGAGAGGAATTAAGAACAAAAAGGTATTCCTCAAGTAAAATAACATTTAAAGTAGGGCATGAGTGGAGGAAAGAAAAAAGAAATGCAATGCAAAACCACACTACCGAGAATAAATGGATCTGCATCTAGATGACAATGGATTAGAGTATCGGACGACAGTAGAAGCGAAGGATTTTAAAGGCAGACAGAAAGCTGCTCTGAAATAGAAATCAAACTGTAAAGGAATAGCACCTGTTGTTCTCTTTAATAGAAGAGCCCATGGCATGACAGGCCTGAGAACCGATCTGATTGCCAATTGCAGTGTTTGTGTGTACACAGAACAAAGGGAAATAGTTAACTACAAAAGGATACTCATCACCCAGACCTATTTATACATAAGCCCCGCCCTGGATGCTTCGAGCTCTTCCCTCCTAAGCCGCTATACATGAAACACGGTCCTCTGTCAAACAGAGAGCCTCCCTACAGACCTACAGAAGCCATCACTCACACACTCAGTCACACAAATATTCACAAAGTCTCTCTCTCCCTGAGGAGGGCGGGTTTTACGATATCCTCTGGATGAGCTTGTCATCTGATAGGCAGTAGAGGGCATTGACAGACAGCTCGGAGATAAAGCTTTCGCACGCCTGCCGCGAGACCCCTTTGCAGCCGCGCAGGTCCAGCACGGAGAGACAGGACAAGCGCCGCAGGTACACCAGACACCGGTCTGTCAGGCGGCTGCAACCTGATGAGGACATCAAACAGGGAAGAGTGTTTCATTCATGTTTAACGTGTGGAGACTTTAGTTGGGAGCTGTAAACGGGTTGGTGTGTGTGTGTGTGCGTACCTGCTAAGTTGAGGTGTGTGAGTGTGTTGCGTGTGGAGGAGCCCACGGCGCTGAGGAGGTTGAGAGCACCATCTGTGATGGGACAACTCGAGAGCTCCAGACGAGTGAGCAGAGGCATGTGTCTGATGATCAGCCTCAGCGTGGCTTCGGTCACCTCCAGACCGCACAGCCACAAACACTGCATGTTCTTCATCTGGGAACGGTTGTCACTGCCTATGGACATAGGCACATGGGTTTCAAGTAGAGGTGTGTGATATGCATTGTCTACGATAATTTCAGTTTGCATCATTAAAAATTACGATATTAGGCATGTCATTCGTCACTCTTGCAACACATAGTGGTGCTTCATTAGTGAGTGAATCTGAACAAATCAATTTAACAAATGATTCAATGACCAAATGAATCAGCCAGGTGAATGAATGATATGAACAAATGACGCTTAATGACTCTTTTAAAATCTACTCACCCGCAGGCCATTCCAGATGAGTTTGTTTCATCATTGGAATAGATATGTTAGAAATTCAGCAAATCATTTAGCTTTTCACTTCACAAGACATTAATTGATAGACTGGAGTGGTGTGGATTACTGTGATGTTTTTTATCAGCTGTTTGGACTCTCACTCTGACGGCACCCATTCACTGCAGAGGATCCATTGCTGAGCAAGTGATATAAAGCTAAATTTCTCCAAATCTGTTCTGATGAAGAAACAAACTCATTTACATCTTGGATGGCCTGAGAGGGAGTCAATTTTCAACAATTTTTTTTGGGGGGATGAACTATTCCTTTAAGACAGTAGCCATGTTTCTATTACCCTTCGAATTGTGCAAATTGAAAGTACACCTAATGGAAATGTCAATTTCGCAAAAACTCATACATCGCAAAAAGTTTTTACGCTCATATGAGGTAAACAGTTTTTTTTTCGCATTTACAGGTAACCTGGCGTACAAAAAATCACATGATCATTCTTTAATGTACTATAACCTACAAGAAACACCTCATATGTGGCCGCTCTCAAGTATAAGGGGCTTTCCTTGCCATTAATGCTTGGATAACCCCTTATTTACACTGCATAGGTCTGCGGCGCATTACAGCTCCAACGCTAGTCAATGGTTGTGTTTATACTATCTGCGCCATTTCACGTTTCACAAGCGTCCGAGAAGCGACTCTCCATGCTGCTTCACTAAAGATACATGCATACATGCAAAGTTTTAGTCGTATAACAACAGTTATTGGAAACGCTGTCAAATTGCAATAAGTTTTTTATCGACATTTATAAAATATCGCAAAAGTTTTGCGCAAATCTGTAATGGAAATCCGGCAAGTGACATGCCACCACTGGTTGTTTGTGTTTCAGACTGAAAGTATTAATTTTCTTAAAACTATTTCATAATTAAAGATTACATTTTTTTAAAAATGCATGCTGTTGTAAATGCATGCAACCCACTTTTGTCCTGCATTAAACAGTAAATAAATGCCTTTTCAGATGCACCTTTTGTGCCACCGCTGCAGTGCAATGATCGATTCATTGATTTCATTTTATTTGTAGCAGTCTTATTTTAATTTAAATTGTTAAAAGTAACAATTTTACAAAAGATGATACATACATGTAATAAAGTAAGTCCTTAAAATTAGTTTAAAGGGACAAATATTGCCCCATAGTGAAAATTAGAAATACTGCTGTGAACTGACTACCACACAGAATATGACAAGCTTAAGCAGGCCTAAACCAGCTAAAGCACCAGCAAAAAAACACCCTCAGCTAAATACTGTCTAATTATCATTATCACCAAAATCCCAGAAAATATTAAGATTTTTTTTTTTTTGTCGATATCACACACCCCTTGTTTTGAAGTAGAATACAGTTGAATACAGTCTTCACTCTTATTACCTGGTGGATTCAGCAGATCCCTGATTTGTGCGTCTTTGACCCCATCGGCCCAGCTCAGGTCTAAAGAGCGCAGTAAAGGACAGCTTGGAGAGCTCAGTGCTGAGACTGACGCCCAATTACACCCTGATAGCACCAGATCTTTAAGGCCTGTGAGAAAGCTGTCTGTGAGTAACATCATAAAATGTACAG
>JAFVLL020010272.1:0-12890 GCA_021397915.2 Tor tambroides
CAATAAAGCTGCAACTGGATCATCAATTGTGTCTCTCTCTCGCTCTCTTTCTCACACACACACAGCTGCAGACTGCGTCAACAGGGGTTGGGGAGTGTTGTGGATTTTTCCTTGTTCAAAATAAATTGCTCTGGGGAGGTTTTGAATTCAGATAGACCTTTATTAACAAGTTAACAAAAGGCCGAGTAGACGTTCGAACACCACACTCCTGAGTCTTGTCTAAAACTCACATATATAAATCATGAAGTTTTCACAGCATTCCATATAAGCACCGTTGTATTTTCGGACAGCTATCTTTTACCATATATGAGTTCTTTGAAGTATTATCAGTCACTGTCACGTATGCATTTCTAGGTCCTGAACAGATTCTTCCCATATATGAGTGTCCCTCCAGCCTTAAATCATTCATTCTATTCTAGGCTCACTGCAGCCCTTAACACACAGTTGTTTCACACGATCAAACTAGATAATAGTAGATTATAGTAGAATACACATTGGCATAATTCTATGTTTTATGTTAATTGAAGATTAATGAAAATCTTCTACATTCCTCCCCCCTCTGGGGCTTAAATAAGCCCCACTCACTTGACTTTTCTCAGAGCGTTACTTCATAAGTTAGGTTTCTCAGCTTTAGTACCATAGTGACTAAAAGAAGTCACACAGATTCATTACCAATGACCCAATTATGCAATCACGCCCCGGAGGATATCAGAACCAAACATCTCCCTTCATAGTTCTTAATTGGATTTAATGCCAAAGGGAGTAAAAGATTCTGATTCCCTAACTTCTTGACAATATTGGGGGTATGATTAACAATTGAATTTTTTCAGCATATATATCACACCAACTCAAAATCAAAACAAAGCATGCATAAGGTGTTTTCAACCCAGATACTTTGCGCATTGTAGAGGGTCCCTCTTGGGGAGAAGTTAGGCTAGCACATACACCCAGAGTTTGGTTCATCTCATCTTTTTCGTCCTCACTTGAGGTACTGGAACTTTCATCCAATTTTTGCAAATTCAGTTTGTTCAACCATTCTTGATAATATTCATCTAGATTGTTTTGCTTGTTATCTTGATATTTTATCCTTTCCATTTGTTTAACTGTAGCATTAATAACTAATGACCTTAATATAGGTAATACACAACAGAATAGTAAGCATCCTATTAATATTCCTAGTTTAGTAATCCATGCTTCCCATGCTCCAAGTTTTAAATCGAACCAATCCCATGTTTGTCTGTCTCTTCCAGCATTTGCTTTAAGTTCAATTCTCAAATTCTTTAATTTAATCATAACTTCACTAAATGCTCCTCCAGGTGCAGTATTATTTGGTATATAAGTACAACATTGACCTTCAAACATAACACACACTCCTCCTTTGTCCGCCAAAAGCCAATTAAGAGCTTGTCTATTTCGCCACGTCATTCTACTTGTTTCATGCACTTCTTCCCCTAACAACATTAATGCATCATCAGTATAATTAATGAATCTTTGTTGATTATAATAAATATAATTAATCCATTCTATATTTTTGTTTTGTGAAATCCAAATAAATATTGGTTCAAAACCTGATTTAACTTCATCTCTTGCCTTAAACTCGTATGGAATTCCTCTAGGCTGTCCAGTTGAATTTATATATACATTAGGGTCTGGTTTATAAGCTCTTCTGGTTCTGTTATTCTCATTTGGTTCTGTTCCCCTGTAACGGAAGTGGCAGGACACAGGTGATAGGTGAAAAACAACAATGTTTATTAATGCACAGAGGAGTACGTGAATGATTGTGAAGTGACGAACAGGTGAGTCACAGCGTCCTTAGACTTCTTTGCTGGAGACAGATGGAGTGTAACTTGAATTCCTTTCTTTGCAGATGAACGGGAGAACAGGAGACACAGGAACGGAGCACACACCTCAGGAGCTTGGAGAGAGCGTGGAGACACAGAACATAACAGGAGAACACAGGAGGTAAGTCGTACAGGTAAGTAAACAGAATGCTGACTGGAGTCAGAGAGCCATCTTCCATACTACGTACGTATTCGTTTACGAGACCGGACAATGATGGTGACTGAGGTGTGTGCTTTTGTGCTTGGCTGGTAATGAGGTAATTAGATGAGTGACAGGTGCAGGTGATCAGAGCACAGGTGAGAGTGATCGTGGTGAATGGGTGGTGGTGGAGCCTGGCTGTCCTGGCCGTTCTGTGACATCCCTGTTGTGCCATGGTAATTTCTTGAAGTAACCGTACTCTTACGCATAGTCCTTTCCATCCAGTTGGTAAAGAAGGCAATAGTTGTTCATTTCCACAAATCCATCACCAAGTGTTTAAACGGTCCTTCTGTTACTGCTATATGACCTATTGGTGTTGTTATACCTTTTCTAACATTGTGTTTGGTGCAAATTTCACAGGAGGACAGAAATTCATTCACTGCTGATGTTAAATATGGGGACCAATATACTCCTCCTTATCACCTCCCCCCTCGCACAGTGATCAAATCCATGTGCATCTGAAATTAGTTCACTATTAGAAACTTCTTCTATTTTAGCAATTGTCATTTGCACTTGAATTTTATGATTTACAAGTACTTCCTGTGGGACACCTTTTAATGTAGTATTGCATATAATTTTTATGTAATTTTTGTCTGTAGAATGAAAAATTAATGGATTAATTGTTGCTTCCCACTGGCACTGTTTAGCTTTTTTCATCATTGGTCCTAAATCTTTTGTTTCCCAGTCTTTTCCTATATATAAGCATACATGTGGAACAGAATTTGGTACATCGAACCAATTTTTTTATAAAATCATTTTCAGCTTATGTTTATTGCCACTCCCCGTTTTCGCACTATAATATAATCTGAAGTCATTTCTATTTTTTGTTCTTTTGTCTTTTCTTGCCAGATTTGATCTTTTTCTATATCCTTTTCAGGATCATATATCATTGTACAGTGGAATTCTGTTTTTGATAGCCGTGCCTCAGGTATTTGGGCTTCAATTAATTTTCCCCATTCATTTACAATTTGTCTTACATCTTTTTCCATCTGTCCTAACCGATATACATTAGCTGCCGGTTCTGAAATCATCATCATTTGAGTTTTTAGTCCTTGCATGTCTATATATACTCCATCCGGAGAACACCAAATTTGCAGGCCTAGTTTGCATAATGCATCCCTTCCTAATAAGTTAACAAGAGTTTGATTTGATACCAGGATAGGTATGGTCACACTTTTATTTTTAGTTTCAAGATTCAAGATTCAAGATTTTTATTTGTCACATACACAATTATACAGAGTATAACCAGCAGTGAAATGTTAGTCAGGTCCGCTCCATGGACAGTGCAATTATATGCAAAGGATTTTGCATATAATTGCACTGCTCCAGTGTGTTTGTAGACACACTGGAGCAGTCACTGGAATTAGCTGCCTTTGTTCCGAGAATCCTATTGTCTTTAAAAATTTTCCACACATGGGGAGATGTGAAGCATAATTTGAATTAACACACGTGAACTGCTCCTGTATCGACCAACATGGATGTGGATTTACCTTCTATTTTGACTTGCAGCATAGGCTCTTGATTAGCATCAGTTGTTAACATTGGAAATTGACTCTCCCCTATAGGATCCTCTGGGCCTCCCTAATACCCTTGTTTTGAACCACCCCAATAATTTACTGTACCCTGTGGTGGACCTTGAAAGGACTGGCGCCAGCCACCCCTTCGTCCCATAAGAGGGCATCTTTTTTTGCTATCACCCAGCTGACCACAATTCCAGCATTCTTCCTGAAACCCTTCAGGTTGTCCTTTATCTGTCTGGTTTACTTGAACCATTTTCCTTTGCATCATTCCTGGTTGTTGAGCATGAATGTGGATGATTGGTGTTGGGGTCTGATATGCATTTGGAGGCGTTCTAGCAGGTGGAATCATTTGAACTACCGGTGGTGGAGTCATTTGAGCTGTTGACGGTAGAGCACTTGCAGGATTTATAACTGTCATTTGTTCCATTTCTTCCTTCTTTACTGTTGCTTGAGTCTTTTTCTTGTTTTTGTTGATTAGTTCTTCAAGTTGCAGCTGAGTTAGTTTTTTCTGCAGTTCTTTTTCTTGATTTTGCAGTTTCTGCTCATTTTTTTTCAGTATTGTTCCACTGCATGTGTTACATGGTCACAAAACTCCTTATGCGTTTTGGAGTTTAGACCAACCACATCCTTCAGCTTGCTTTTTACTGGTTGCGGCATGGCATCAATAATGGCATTTCTGAACAATATTGGCATTAATGGGTCTCCTTCTGGATATCCCTTCAGTCTCTTGTTTCCATCTTTTCAGTTGTCTTTGTATGTAGGTGTTTGGGTTTTCTGTTTCCCCCAGTTGATCCCCCTTTAATGCTTTAGGGTCCACTCTGGTTGGGTATTCTGCTCGCAATGTTTGCCACACTGCTGGGCGGTATGCATCAAACACAGTCCCATCCATATAACAGGAATCAACAGCTCTCTCCAAGTCTGATGCTTGGAGGATTTCTTCCATCTTTGTTCCTCCTAGGATTCTTGCTAAAAGGGCTTTAATGTCCCCCACAGCCAGCAATTCGCCCATTGTTTCCTCTTCAAATGTTTTGATCCATTTTCCAGCCCCCTCATGGACGTCCGGGAGGCGAGCAATCAGCCCCTCAAGGTCCTGAGTTGCCCAAGGCATGTACTGCCCCTGCATACCTTTAATTAGAACTGGAAGTTGTTTTGCCTGTGGTCTAAGTGTGCCCTTCTCCCTACCTTGTGACCATCTTTCCTCATCAAATGATAACTCCTCTTTTTCACTATCTCTTTCCCTACTCTTTAATAATCTACTTCTAGTTCTAATCAGTTTATCTGTATCTTGTATTATTTTTTCAGTTTCTTTAATTTTTTTTCATCTATTTATTTTTGCTTCTATCACTTGTGTTCGTGTTTCTATATCCTCTTCTTTTCTCCATGACTGGTCAAATGATTCCTTCTCCCATTCTGATTTTCCCTCATACTGTGTTTTTATTTTTTCCAATGCTGTTCGTGCTTGTTTATAACAATCTAGAGGCAAAATAGGTTTTCCTTTTTTCCCTTGAAGTTTTTTAGGTCTTGCATCCAGTTCAGTTTGTTTCTCTTTTTCTAAATCTACATGCCCCTCCATTTGAATTTCTCCTACTACTTCTACAGTCCCTTTTATCATGGGGAACTGACCTTCAGTGGATCTGTAAAGCGGCGGTGGTTGTCACGAATCCGGTTCGTGATCTTCTGCCCACTCACCATCAGAGGTCGCTCTTCCATCATATTGACTCTCACACCACACAGACAGTTACATATCACCCACGGACTGCATTTCCCATCATTCATTGCACTAAGTACACACAGCTGTCTCAATCACACGCTCACACCTGAGAACTATCACACAATCACACACTCTTTATAAGCCTTGGACTTTCTCTCCCTCACTGCTGAGTATTGTTTAGCACTCTCCTACTGTTAGGTACTTTACCAAGCCATTCCGTGTGTGTTTTTTGTTTAGTCTTCTATATTGTTCTGCATTTATCACTCTCCAAGTGTTAGCTGCTTTACAGAGCCTTTCATAGTTTCCGTTTCTAATTTTAGTTCAAGTCTAGTCTTTTCGTGTTGCCTTGTTGTCTGGTTCCTGATCTTCTGCCTTGTATCTTGGATTAACCCTTTGCCTTCCTTTTGGACTCTGTTTGCCCCTGTCTGGACCATTGCTCATGTACCTGGAATACCCCTCTTGTCTAGCCCTCTGGATATTGTTCGCCGATCGAAGACCACACCCGTTTACATGAGTATTCATCGGTCTTGCTCTCAATATACCTGTTTGCCATTTGTTCGACCCTGCCTGTGTTTTTGACCATGTCTATTAATAAAAGCTTGCACTTGGATCCGCACGCCTCACGTCTCGTTGGCTCCGTTACAGTGGTATTTTAACTAGGGCTGTAGTACTCGAGTCCGGACTCGAGACATTTTCTATTGTCTCGGACTTGTCTTGGACTCGTTGGTATTTGGACTCGGACTTGTCTCGGACTTGGTCATTGGACTCGCCAAGTGTTCTAGTTGGTCTCGACCGAGTCCCAACTATATATGCTTTTTTTTCTCTTTCAAAACAAAACCATTAATCTGGCTCGCTTGTTCGGAAAATGGGTAATGTAACTAGTTTAACTCCATCTAGAACGGGCATTGCCATTGGTCACCTGGTAAATGCACAGCTGCGTCATATGCCTGGCTCCGAGTGTGCGCACTGCGCGGAGGCATAAATCATTTTTATTTTGGCCACAGATACAATGTAGGCGAGTTTCATAATACAGTTTGGTTTTACAAAGTTCGTTGGAGTTTTCTCTCTCACTTTCCTTCGCTTTTAAATAGCTTATAAATGCTCGTGCGCATTTTACTTTCGCTTTCATTTCTGGTCAATTGCTTATCTATAATTTACAACTACGATTTTTCTGCAATAAACGTGGGACTTTTATTAACAAAACGAATAAAAATAAACCATTACCATGCTATAAGCCTAATATAAAATAACAAACTTACAAAATGTTTAAATGTAAAAAAAAAAAAAAAAACTGAAAATCCGCAAACGCTGGAACCAAATGAACAAGAAACAGAACGAATAAGAGCAAAACTAATAAAGCCTGGAGGCACGGAATACACCTTGATGTAAAATAAAATAAATTACACAAAAAATGAAATAAAGTAAAAATAAGCAAACACTGTGGATATGGCTGGGCGATTTTTCAGATTTTATCGATTAATTCGAATTTAATGTTTTGCCACAATTATATTTTTTATAAATCGAGGAATCGCGATTTTGAATATAAATATTACCAAACACTAGAATTAGACACTTTGACAATAACAGTAAAGAGAAAAGAACTATCCAACCGCGTGTCGGTGCACATGCTTAACCGCTCAAGTGTGATGCTCTCTAGGAGCCATTCACACAGAATGTGCTTTTGTGTTGACAAAGATGCGACGCGGCCAGTGGAATAGAAAAAAATGCAAGAAGATGGGAGTCAAACATCTTTTAATAACTAGAGCGCCGCGTTTTTAGAATGCCGTTTTATGCACGAGACGCTGCAAGAGACACGAGCGCGACAGTCAAACGCGTCCATGTTTATATAGAAAAAACAATGGAAAAACAGCGTAATCAAATAAAAAACCTGTGAAGAACTACTACTGTATATCTGATATTTCATGTTTGCATCAGGGTGATAGGCTGAAAACTACTGTTCATTGTTTTTACAGAGCATTTATAGTTAACAATAGCACTCTAGGTGTTATACCTTCAGTCATTTTGAATTTGAGTGACTTTTAAGCATTTTTCTTGTATTATTTCCGAACATAATATGCATAAGAAAAGTTTGTACAAGATGTAGTTGTAGTTCATGCATATTTTCTGCAAAGATATTTAGTGATTTGTTTAACATTTACATCATGATGACAACTTCATGTGGTGCACTTAGAATAGAATTTTCTTTAACTAGAGGGTTAATAAAGAAAAAGTTGAGTGAATCATGTTGTAATTATATTTTCAAGTTGACTAGTTAAAATCGTACAAAATCGAGAATTGGTCAAATGTTCTGAGAAAATCAAGTTGTTGTTTTATTGCCATATCGCCCAGCCCTAGAAACAAATTAAAAAAACTTCCAATTTTGAATTTCTTTAATTTTTCCATCTTTAATTTTCTGTTCTCTAACTGAACTAAATTATTTTTATGTCTACTATTAAAAATGGCCACAGCTTAACACCTGTAACCCTGTCTATATCCCCCTATCTCCGGGGGCACCTATATTATATGGCCTAAGGCAAACAGCAAACAAAAGCATGCGAGGCCACACACACAGACATACAGAGCTGAAGGTGTTTATATGCTACACAGCCTTGCTTGGGAGGGTTACATTGTACTATGGTTTCTTTAGGACAGGGGTCTCAAAACTTGGTCCTGGAGGGCTGGTGTCCTGCAGAGTTCAGCTCCAACCCTAATCAAACACACCTGAAACAGCTAATCTAAGCATACTAGAAACTTTCAGGCAGGTGTGTTGAGGCAAGTTGGAGCTAAACTCTGCAGGACACCGGCCCTCCAGGCTGAGTTTGGACACCCTGCTTTAGAACAAGTAACAAGTTCAAGAATGGGAACATGTTGATTTTTTTTTTTCCACACATATGTTGCTTGTTATTTGTAATATTTTCCATTGGTAGCCCAGAATGTGATTGTTACACTATAATAAAAATGCTGAAAATGTGATGTTGCACTTCAGCTTATGTGACTTTAGTGAAATTGCTAAACCTAAAGTAAATAAAATAGCCTAATTTGATCCTACAGTGTTGCTGCACATGCTTTTAGATCATTACAAATAATAATGCAAAATGATCATCTTAGAATAGAAGATATGCTGTCTCTCGTATCACATAAATTATCAATAGTTAAGTATGTGGTTTTGAAGAAGATTCTTTTTTTCTTTCTCTGTTTTGACTGTCTCATTTGGACTTGGACTCGAACCTCTTGGACTTGGACTTGACTTGAAGCTCTTTGGACTCGGTCTTGACTCGGACTCGATAGTCCTGGTCTTGGACTTGGCTTGGACTCGACAAAGGTGGACTTGACTACAGCCCTAATTTTAACTAACATTTCTTCTTTTTTCTTTGTTTCTTTATCTGCTTCTTTCAATATTTTCCTTGCCTGTTTGATTTTTTTTTTTTTTTTTTTTAACATATCTTCACCTTCCTTTTTGAACAGTGCCAATACTTTTTCTCTTTCTCTCTTTATTTCTCTCTTTTTACATTTAGTACTTATTCCTTTTATTTTATGATTTTTTTTATTAAGGTTTCCATTTCCTCACACAATGATACATCATTGGGCAGTCATGGCCTAATGGAGAGAGAGTTGGACTTGTAACCCGAAGGTCGTGGGTTTGAGTCTCAGGTCCGGCAGGGATTGTAGGTGGGGGGAGTGAATAACCAGCACTCTCTCCACCCTCAATACCACGACTGAGGAGAGACCCTTGAGCAAGAACAGAACCCCCAACTGCTCCCCAGCTGCCCACTGCTCCGGGTGTGTGTTCACTACTGTGTGTGTGCACTTGGATGGGTTAATTGCAGAGAACAAATTCTGAGTATGGGTCACCATACTTGGCCACACACCACTTCCCTTTCCCTTCCCCAAATGTTCCTTCCTTTGGCCACTTAGTCGTCAATTCCTTAATTCTCTTTTGCCATTTGTTTGAAGTTTCTTCTATCAATTCTGTACATAATGGATATTTTAACCCTAATATTTAGTAGTCGCCATAATTAATCTTGATTTTTATTCTTTCTTTTTCCTCCCTTTTCATTTTGCTGACTTTTAAATTTATAATTAACTAATTAATATATATTTTCACAAGAGAAATTTTCCTTTTGATTTTCCTTTTATTATAGTGTATTTTAATCTTTATTATATTTTAGTAATAATTTTATTAATATTATTTTTTCTTTTTACAAATTATATATAATTGTTGTCAGTAAAATTTTCCTGTACTGTAACGCCCAAGCTCAATAGTTTTTCTTGTATCGTATTGTGACCGCGGGTGACAATCCTATATTCTGGCTTGCACAAGACTTTTCAGTCCTGATTGCCACTAAATCACCTCTTTTGTTTGGGTGTTTTCTATGTTTGGGCTCTCGCCTAAACAGTCCAGCTCTTGCTAAACTGCATTCGAGTCACCCCTAAAACACCTTCTTTTAGGTCACAATATGTCAACATACAATAACAATTGACATTATTTATTTGTTTTTTTATTTATTTAAATATTAAATACAAAGAAATTTTCCGCGAAGTAATACGCTGCCGTGATCAAAAATACAGTGTGATTATTACTGCACTTTCAATCACTTTTCACGCTAATAGTTATCAAATAACTACTGTTGCCGGCCGTAGTGTAACGACAATGGAACAAATCCCACTACCGATCTATAAATCAATACTCATTGGAAAGCACAGAGTGCTCTTAGAATCTCATAACTATATTACTTATATATATCAATTAATAAATAACATATTCCTATTTTTCTTCAAATCTAATAGTCTATCACTAAATAAATCATTAACTTTCTCTCAAGCGTACCAGCAATGTGTCCCTCTTATTAAGATATGTCTAAGCAAGGAGACACCACTTCAGTACGCTGGACAGAAAGAATATTTACGATCTCATGCTGTCTCTGCTCACACAAGCGTACATATCTCTTTCTCTAGTCTCGCTCCCTAGTGTGAAATTTCAACACCTATCAATCTTCTGCTGACTTTTTCTCCACACAAAACACAATGATTATAAAATAATTACAGGATTTTACTAAACCACCAAGGATTTTTACTACTGATCTAAAACTAAACCACCTTGGATTTCCACCTGTAATATCTGGTACCATACACTTATTTCCGCGCGCCCACTGCAACTATGCAGTAAACAAAAACCATATGCATGCAACATTTAATGACAGCCTACAGTTAATTCTGGATTCAAAACCCCTTTTCTTCTTTAGGTTCTAAAATTTTTGGAAGAGCTTTTTAGAGTTTATCTTACCACAACGGGCAATTTCTGGAGAACAACACAACTAATTTTATAAGCAAACTGCTTACCTGTGGCCACTGTCTGTGCTACTCGTCCAGAGAGAGCCCACTGCAGCTGTTCACCCCCCTGCTCTGTCTCAGTCTCTGTTCAGGTACCAATTATGTTGTAGATTTTTCCTTGTTCAAAATAAATTGCTCTGAGGAGGTTTTGAATTCAGATAGACTTTTATTAAGTTAATATAAGGCCGAGTAGATGTTCGAACACCACACTCCTGAGTCTCGTCTAAAACTCACATATATACATCCTGAAGTTTTCACAGCATTCCATATAAGCACCGTTGTATTTTTGGACAGCTATCTTTTACCATATATGAGTTCTTTGAAGTATTATCAGTCACTGTCACGTATGCATTTCTAGGTCCTGAACAGATTCTTTCCATATATGAGTGTCCCTCCAGCCTTAAATCATTCATTCTATTCTAGGCTCACTGCAGCCCTTAACACACAGTTGTTTCACACGATCAAACTAGATAATAGTAGATTATAGTAGAATACACATTGGCATAATTCTATGTTTTATGTTAACTGAAGATTAATGAAAATCTTCTACAGGAGTAGAAGGCTTTGCGCAGACTTTTTGGACTTTGGTAGTGGGACTGGAACTTTGGGTCTCTGAGCTAAACAAGGTTTTTAATGAATGCCTTGATAATCCCTTGCCTCTGTGCGAGATGGAGGGACTTAAGACTCTTGATTATTGGGGTTTCATTGACTTTCTCTGTTACTGCAGTTTAGTTGTAACACCAGGCCAGTCTGTGCCCATTACAGTGCCCCCGGAGATGCCTAAGTCTGCTACAGCACCTCCAGAGAATAGTGAGGCTTCACGATCTATGACTCGTAAATGAAGATCGAGAAGGAGGACAGCAAAGTCCGCTCCTGTGGTCCTAAGTCTGGTGGTCCTGGAGGACCCGACTCTGGTGGTTTCTGGAAGACCCGACTCCTGTGGTCCATAGTCCGGTGGTCCTGGAGGACCCGACTCTGGTGGTTTCTGGAGGACCCGACTCCTGTGGTCCATAGTCCGGTGGTCCTGGAGGACCCAACTCCTGTGGTCCATAGTCCGGTGGTCCTGGAGGACCCGACTCCTGTGGTCCATAGTCCGGTGGTCCTGGAGGACCCGACTCCAGTGGTCCCTAGTCTGGTGGTCTTGGAGGAACTGACTCCAGTGGTCCCTAGTCTGGTGGTCCTGGAGGACCTGACTCTGGAGTGACCTCAGAGTTCACTCCAGAGCCTGCTCCAGAGTCCGCTCCAGAATCCGCTCAAGTCTACGATTTCACTCCAGTCTATGAATCAACTCCTGAACTCACTCAAGTCTTTGACATTCAATATTATTTCCATATTTGCGATGTAATGTATCTGAATGTTAAACTATTATTTATCATGTAAATTATAGGCTTTGTACTTCAGTCGCGTTCCAACGGTGACACAGAGGCGGGTGCGCTGATGTTTGGCTCACTGTATTTTATTTTGATAAAGTACCAACTGCGCTGTCAAGTTAGCAATGCTGGAACTGATGTGTGTTTTTGTGTGTGTGTGTGTGTGTGTGTGCGCGTGCGCTCCAGCGCGATCATTTCAACCGTTTCCTTATACCAGCAGAATCAACTTTAAACACTTATTGTCTTATTAATTATCACTGTATAAAGGTCTGCTTTTGTGTACACTCACAATGAAAACAAAACAGATTTTATATATATAACATGTAATAATATTTAGTATTTTCACATCTAGATGGAAAAAAATTGTAATTTGCACTACTGTCTGTTCAAAATAAATGAAAAGAAACTGAGCATAGTAGATTTCTTTTTTTTTTCCCTGTTGTACCGAAATCGTATCGAACTGTGACCCCTGAACCGAGGTACGTACCGAACCGTGACATCTGTGTACCGTGCCACCCCTACAAAATATGTATATTTCGTCCCATGAAGTCAGCTAAATCTGACAAAACCTCCATTTGAGGACATAATTATTTGTAAAAACAACATATAAATGAAGTAAATGTTTATAGAATATTTTTGTTGTAATGTAACAATGAAGCCAGTGTTCTATGAGGGTTTGGTTACAGTATTTATAACTAGCTGTATATAAAAACACAGACCTGTGGAATATCCTCATTTAGACAAATGTGTGTGTGTGTGTTTGAGTGTGTATAAGTGTGTGTGTGTGTGTTTGAGTGTGTATAAGTGTGTGTGTGTGAGTGTGAGTGAGTGTGTATAAGTGTGTGTGAATGTGTGTGTGTGTGTGTGTTTGAGTGTGTATAAGTGTGTGTGTGTGTGTGTGTGAGTGTGTGTGTGTGT